>JAVQJG010294385.1:0-10867 GCA_036024015.1 Craterocephalus amniculus | reverse complement strand
ACCTCCACACTGGGGACTGCAGTTCCGAGTTGTGCTCTTACGCTCCCATTCATCCATCCATCCATCCATCCATCCATCATCCCATCCATCATCCATCCATCCATCCATCCATTCATTCATCCATCCATCCATCCATCAATCCACCCATCCATCCATCCATCCATCAATCCATCCATCCATCATCCAGCGTCCCATCCATTCATCCATCATCCCATCCACCATCCATCCATCCATCCATCCATCCATCCATCCATCCATCCCTCCTGTAATGGAAGCATCATGGTGAAACTGGGCATACGTGTCGTTGTTGCACAGTAACGTAGGAAACACCCGACGGTCTGGAAGAAGATCCTCAGGTCTTCAGAGGGAAACGGCTGAAAGGTAATTCCTTCGTTTAAGAGCAAGAAAAAACAACCTGAAGTCTATGTGAGACAGTTTAACAATAATAACAGAACAGACAGCTTCCAAGTTCTTTCACTCTGAATAAAAACACATCAGTTTATCCAAGAAAAATATCTTTTTATTTCATTATAAATCCACATAATTGTATCTATGAAAGCATAAAATCCCAGTTCTGCTTGTCGTCCTCTTTTCTGCTCCTTTTCTGGCCGTTTGTTTTGTTATATTCAAAGTAAATCATGGGTATCAAACCACCGAGGACCGTAGGGTGTATGTCACATACAAACACAGACACTTTCACACAGCAAGGGGGGAGGTGAGGGGAGGAAGGGGGAGGTGAGGGGAGGGTAGCGCCAGTTCTGCTGGCCGTCTTGTTATTAGCCCGGTCGTACATTTAACAATCTCGAAGCACGCAGAACGTCCCGGTGCATCGTTACGTGCGAGTGCAGAGTCAAACATCAGATTCCAAAAAGCGCCGGCGTTCCTCAAGGCTCCGTCCCGGGAACACCAAGGTTCATTTCTTTTTTATTTTAAATACTCCAACCCACCATGGACGCAAACACACCAATTACTGCAACACCATCATCGTCCAGAAGAGTCGGGCCGGTAATACTGGAGAATATACTGCTCTGTTCGTGAGAACCACAGAACGATGAGAGGAAAACGTGTGCATGAGTAAAGTGCCAGAAGTTCTGGTTAGTGACGTTTTACCATGAACGCTTTGAGACGAGACGCTGACGGTGAGCTTTCTTTCTCACACCGAGGCCCAACATGTGCTCAGAGATAATAAGATGTGCTTTCCTCCTGGTTCTGGAATCCTGCGATCTTTCGGTTGTAATCCTTTGGCATGTGACTGAATCGTGTTAGAAAGAGAAGAGCGACGCTCCGCGCGATCGGTGAGAACATCCTGAATAAGTCACCTTATTCATCCAGATTTCCACTAAAATCCTCTTTTTGTTCCAGGAGCGGAATTAAGGGTTATTGTAGGAAATCCAGGAGATATCCTTCAGAGCTCTGAAGGTTCGATGATCCAAGGTATAAAATCCTGAACATGAGGACGGTCCATTTCCATCCTGACTCCAACATGTCCGTCCCAGCGGTGTGGAGACCAGGGATGGAAATCCGCCTCCGGGTACCCGCAGGATGTTCTCATCCCGTCCAGCGTCTGAGGGAAAGGCGAGTCTGTGGGTCAGATACCTGATCGTATTCGCTCCCATCATGGAGGCGACGTATCGCCCGCACGGCACCTGCAGGAGGCGAGATGACATGTCAGATCCGCGATGCTCGCAACGACTTCGTCCAAACAGACACATGTATCAGTAAAAAGCAGGGATGTCAACGTTGCTAGTTCAGGGCCACATTAACAGGCGATATGAAGAACCTGAATTTTCTTGAAAAAATGACTTAGGTTTAAACAATATTTTCTCTCACTTACATATTATTGTAATGTTTTTCAATGCAATTAATTTAGATATTTTCTTTAGTTTTAAAAATGTTTTGTATAAAATGTGTCAAGTTTGAAACAAATGTATAAATATATAAATACATTAAATTGAATTAAATTACATTTTAATTAAAACAATTTACTTGATATGAAATACTTATTTCAATTTTTCATTTTGTATAAAATTGTAATTCATATTTTTTCATTTCCAAGTTTTCTACATATTTACTAAAGAATATTAAGACATAAAAGAATCAAGATTAATTTGTGTTTCCAAACAGCTTATATAAGTATGATTAAAGACATATTTAATACAACATATTCATTTTATAAAAAATGTGTTTTAAAAACATAAATTAAATATGTAAAACTACAAAAAAATAAAAATTCTGCAATTAGTTTTAAATTAATTGTGATTTAAGTCAATTTATGATTTTTTTTCTTTTCTTATTTTGAGTTTATTGTGAATTTTAGTATTTTTCTGCTACTTTTTAAAGCCTTCTTTGTGGTACCTGTAATACTTTTCTGCAAAGCACTTAGAATGGTCTTGAGCAGGAAATGCAGCATACAGATGAACTCGCCTTCATTGCGATTAATTGTGATTAAAAATTGTAATGGACTGACAGGCCGCTGCCTGCAGCCGCTGCAGGCTTGTTTCCACCGGCAGAGCTCCTCATGACGGCCTCTCACCTCACTGTTTGCATGTGTGTGCATTTGAACCCTCACCTCTCCGCCTCTTCTACCTTCAGCGTTGCAAAACTTGATGTGAGGAAATCTGAAAAACAAAAACACCCCAAGAAAGCGGTTAAAGGTCAGACCGCTTGTCTTTGCTGCGTATTTAGATGAAATGTAAACTTATAGACAAATAGCATCCAAATCTATATATTTCAGCTTTTATTTGTTTAGATTTTGCTGATTGGCATTTGCAGCTTCAGAAAACCTGATCTGAAAAGGGCCGGACCAGTAAATTTACAACATTTACAACTTTTAGGAAACACTGTGAACAATCTAAATTTTCTTAAAAAGTGCAGTTTCCATAATATTTTGCCTCAGTTCCATATTTACATTTTAATTAAATATTTTTTGTGTTAAATAAATACATAATATATATTAAACATATTTCAGATTATAAAATAAGAAAATGTGTTAATTTTTCAACAAATAAATATTAGCATACAATAAATTTTATTTTGTTTTTCATTTTTAAATTTAATATTTGTTAACTATATAATTTAATTGAGATAAAATCTATTTTATATTATTTTGTATTAAAACATTTATTTTATATTTAATAATTTACATATTTATTTCATTTGATATATTTGCTTAATCACACAAGTATTATAACTAACAGATCACAATGGATCTGAAATAATCACAAATAATTTAATTAATTACAGGTATGTGAGTCTAAAACAATTAATATCTCACATTTTGATGAGACTAACTTTGACCAAATTCGTCCGGTTTTGGCCCCTGGACCGTATGTTTGACCTCCCTGATTTAGGTGAATTAAACTACTGATTCAAGCCAATTAAATATTAACTGCTCTCAAAATTACGGATATTTTTCATGGAACAAACATCCAGAAACCCAAATATATTTCATTTCAAATGATATAATCCGTAAAAAAGTAAATATCCAGCGAAGAACTATGAATAAAACTCCTGATAAATCAATTTTCACATTATTCTTCCAGATAAAAGGATCCACAGGCCGCCCTCCGTCTGCTGAGCTGTAAATCTGTGCTTCATCATTCGATCTGCAGGCTTCTCGTCATCTTCATCGTGTTCAATCTCCACCAAATCCTCCGCCCTCCCTCCCCCGCCTCCCCCTCATCCCTCAGTTTTCATTCCTCTCCATCTCCCTTTATCCCTCCATCTTCTCTTGTCAATAACTGTCTTGGGGGCTCATGACTCATCTGTGCTTCTCTCTGTTTGCTGACTTGTTTCTTTCCTCCTCTGTCTGACAAACTAAATATACAGAGTCCATAATCCTCCCTTCATTCTCTCTTTCCACCAACTGCAGGGCTCCAGTCTTTCCGGCTGTTGGCCGTCTTCCGTCTCTTATGCATTCTATGGATGTTTAATGAGCAACAATACCTGCAAATATGGTGGAAATATCAAAAAATTGTGTCCCTAGTTACTCACAAACTGATTGGATTAATGAAAATAATCTGTTTTACCATGTGTACCTTTCTTGGCGATAAACAGAAAGTTCGATATTTACTTTTTAAACCCATGAAACCGATAGAATCGACACATCATGCACATTGACAAACTGGAAACATTATCTAACGACTACTTTTTTTAAAGCTAAAATATTTTAAATTAGGATAATTTCATTTGCTGTGTTTCCATGGAGACTTTTGATCCGATCAAATGTCTGATCAGAATACAAATTTGTTATATGACCACCTAAGCTGATCCGATCAACCTCGATCGGAAATAATTTCTGATCCGATGGAGAGACGGGTTTAAACGTGTCTGCTGGTGAAACAGCCAGTGAGAGGAGAAGCAGCTGAAGAGTCTGATGTAGAATAATAATAATGTGCATGTTCTGTAAAACTGCCCTTAAAGTAAAAACCGATGCCGATAATTTCCGATAATATCGAATATTTAACTCCACTCCCTGTATCTGGTCCAGGGCCAAAATAGTCCAAAATGACCAGCAAGAAGCCTCATTTTAGTGGCTTAAAATGGCGTCAGTCCCCTCAATCACATAAAACTGCTTCTTATTCATCCTTTCTTCCCCCCTAAGACAACTTCCTCTAAAGTTCGTGATGATTCATAAACATCTTTGCTAACGGGAATGATGAGTGCCTGTCAATCATCCCACAAAGACGGCGACCATGGGGGGATGTTTTAAGCCCATTTATTTCTATGTGGATTAAAGAAGAGCCATTTAGATTTTTTACATTTTTTCCCCTGGAGGGACGGTTCAAGCCCTTTGCAACGGAGGTTAGGAAGGCGTGGCGGCCGTGATGCGTGGCCGGATAAAGGACTTTCAATGTTTCTGTTACAATGCAAACAGCTGGGAATCCCTGCATGTCCCACCACCACCAACCTAAACTTTCCTGGATATGATATGAAGCATTTCAAGTGTAAACCCAACCATGTGATTCACTCTGACCAGCTGAGGGCGGAGAGAGAAGAGACGTAAGTGACCGATGCTGGTGTTGTGTTGCACGTCGTTACCTGAGGCTGCGAGGAGCCTCACAACCTGTGAGAGGATCTGTGGGAACAAGCTGAATAAATGGCTGGCAGACACTCAGGGGGCTTCAGGAGGAAGAAAAGCATCTGGGAGACAAACTCGGCTTTTAATATGAAATAAATCCATAAAGAAATCTAAAAATATCTGCTATCTGTGCGTGAGATGACTGACAGGAAAAACTGAACGATTACGCTCATTTATCTTTGTTCCCGTTCCCTCCCAGCTCCCCCAGTAGCACACTGCCCCTCCCAGTGTGAACCTGTCTGTCTCATGCTTCTGTTTTCCCCGGATACATGTGGATAAAAATAAAAGGCTGCAGGCTGCGAAGTGACCAGCAGGGGTCACTGTGGCTCCGCCTGCAGGGCTCTGAAGGACCGGATCAGAAAACAGGATGGATGAAGCCGAACGGAGAGTCCTGCCATGATTTCTGCCTCTGACGTCTCTGCTGGAGCACCGTGGGGGGTGGGGGGAGGTCTGATGGGTGCAGAACATCTCTTCTTCTGGGTCGGACCCCCTCCTGTTCATCCAGGTCTGCGGCGCTCTGAAGGTCCCTCCATGTCGTCCCAGTCAGGTCCAGGTCTGGACTTGGACCGGACCTAGCTGCTGTGTTTGGGACCACCATCCTGTATGAACCTGCTTCACAACTCAGAAACGCAGACGGACGGACAGCTTCATCCAAATCCTGCAAAGTTTAACCATCTGTTGATGCTCGGAGAAATGCGAGCAATACCAGCGGACGATGCAGGAGCAGAAAGCCAGAGAAGAAGAATGAGGACGAGGATAACAGCTGGAGAAACTGCAAGTTTTAGCTGCAAGCCATGCTGGTGCAGCCTCCTTCTAAGGGCTGGGATATACTTGCTTCTGGCGACGCGTCCGCGAGCTGCGCTATTGACGTAACCGCTAGAAGTGCTCGTGCACCATTTTTGTCAATGGACCGCACGGACCGCATTTAGGTGCTCATCGGCCACTTTTAACGCATCTAACGGCGGCAAGACCTTTCCCACTTTAGTTTCTACTGTAAAGTAAAATTATCAATCCTTTTACCTCGATTTCAAAGTCTAAATTCAACTCGTTAGGGGGAAAAAACCCGGAAATACAACTGACCGACAGCTTGTAACTTTCAGAGTACAAGTGCTGCATACTCAGCCTAGTGGTACCCTCCGGTATTGACCGCTTTGGCCGTGGTGTGCCTACGTAGTTTGCAGCAAGTATGTACACAGACCAGAAAGAGCGCTTGCGGGCACGCTCGCGTACACAGCAAGTATATCCCAGCCCTAAGTGGACCATGATGAGCTCTGAGGCCTGGAGACCCGGAGGTCCTGGACTGTCCCGTCTTGGCTGGACATTGTGGGACGTCCACTGCAGGAAAACGATCCCAGTCTGATCGCTTCTGATGTCTTTCCTCCTTGTGTTGGCGTCCCCCATCATCGGAACAGCACGAGTTCGTGTGTAACTTATTTCCAGATGAATTTCTTACATTCCGACACAAAAACCCAGAGAATTCCTTTCTCATGTCTGTCCTTCGGTTGTCATCAAAACAGCTTCCAGTCACAATAAAGTTTAACCCTTCAAAGTCGGTGATACACAAGACAAATCCACGAATATCTCGGTAACAGAAAGCGACTTAAAGCTGATAATCCCGGTTTGTCTGTGGGACGTACAGAAGCTAAACTGTGTGTGTTGGAAACTTTGTGTCTAATTGTCGAAAGATATCACATGAGCTGAAACATCCAATCATTGAGCTTCTATTCCGTCACATGGTGTTAAAGATTCTTAGTTGTGGAGATGCTTCACTCCTCTGTCCGTGTGAGTCGTCTCCATGAATGAAACTGTGCTGTGATGCAATAATTGATGTTTAAAGATGTTATCTGGCTGGAATAGTGTGTAATTACACACACTGCTGTAATATGTGCTGCTACTAGCCTTGTTATTTGTTTTTGTGCAACTTTTTTAAATTTTATAGTAGAAAAATACACAGCAAAGGGTAAAATATGTGATGTAGCTCATAGTAGACGGAAACATCAGAAACAGTGAGCGAATGGGAGTGAAATTGTGACATTCGTTTTAATAGTCACAGGCTTCATTTTTTACTCCAGTATCCCCAAGACCTTGAATAACATTTCTACAGTTTCAACAAAGTTGATTCTTCCAGTTCCTTCTCAAATTAATTTCACTTTTAATTTTTTCCTCTCTCTTTATGATTCTGTAACTTTTATGTCCTTTATGTGACTCCAGTGCATCATGAATATTCTGAAGCCCAGGTTGTCCTGAAAACAGATGTATAATACTTATTGTGCATCATAAGATTCCATTTTTTATCAGCAATAATACACAAAGAGTACCCAAAAAAAACCCCAAAATTCCTCCAGATTCTGAAGGGTTAAGGTGACGGAGTCAAAGGTCAGAGAGGCTGCAGAGCGCCGTGGAAAGAGTTAGCGCACTGCTTGACATTTGAGACTCTCAGCTGACGGATAAAAAAACTGTATTTCTACTGAACAAAGATTCCACTTTCATGTTATTTATCTCTCAGATCTGAAACTAATCATCCAGACTCTGAAGCAAATGTTCTTCTGATCAACGCTCAGTCCCAGCGGCTACGAACACCTGAGCTCTCTGGAGACAACTTTCGCTGCCAAACCGTGAACATCGAGGCTCATCCCGACAGTTTTAGCGCCACCTTCCACTGATTGATCCTTCATTTACCCGCACATGACCGACGCTTCAATCCAGACGCGATAAAAAGAAGAGAAAGTGCTCAGAAATTGCATGAGGGGCAGAAATCCTCCCGAGCTTTAAGGCTGTCTCCGGATAGTCTGCGTGTCTCAGTCCAGGAGCGATCAAGCCATGATGAAGAATAACAGGCAAACAAACAACCTGAACTGTGAAATGAAAGGAGTGGAGAGGAGAGGAAAGAGGACAAAACAAGTCATTTAAATCAAACAGAGGACCAGAGGGAGGAAGAGGGCAAAGAGCACAACCTGTTTCTGGGGAGGAAACAGAAACAGGAAGTGAGACGGAGCGCGATGAAAATGAATAAATAAAACGAAGCGTGCTTTGGTTTTAATGGCAAGAGAAAAAAAAATCGCAACTCATCTGCAAGTAAGAAAAAGTGGGAAAGTAATCGATTACACCTAGGGGGCCACGAGTATTATCAAAGGATTGATGATAATGACATCATGTGGAAAATCTGACAGAAAATGTAAAGTTTGGACATGTTGGCTCTCCCGGAAACCCCTCTGCTCACAAAGCAGTCTCGGACGAGCGACCCTAAAGTCCGGTCTCGGCTATCAGCACCTGGGTTTCTGTAGCCATCTTCTCATCCAAGCTCTTTGAATTTGCAAGGAATTCTTTATCAGCCCGAAGCCTTAAAGGGAAGGTAAAATTTATCAAACTTAATCTATAAGCAAATCCTACATAATTCAGCTCTCCAACCTCTGGCCCATGTGACGCCATGGTGGGAACTGGGTTTACCTTTTAACTCTCTGGGGTCCGGGCAGTCATTCTCTAAAGTCCAACCCTAGAAAAAATAGGACCAAATATGATAACCCCCCTCCGTCCGTCCGTCCGTCCATCCATCCATCCATCCATCCATCCATCCATCCGTCCGTCCGTCCGTCCGTCCGTCCGTCCGTCCATCCCTCTGTCCATCCAGCCAGCCATCCACGATGGCTGTAAACATGTTTAATTCTGCTGTGAAGCTGGCCTTTCTAATATGACAGTCTATAGCTGTTGACTCACTTTTGGAGACTTGGTTTAGCGGGCTCTGTTTAAGGATGACCTCTTTGGTTTTGGTGGTGTTCTGTGACTGGTTATTCACTGAACACCACTCTTCCAGGCACAGGACTTTATAGGCCGCCTTGTTCTCCACTGATATCATGCCCGCGATTGCCCTGTCATTGGCGAACTTGACGACGATGTTCTCCGGGTGGGCGTGACTGCACTCAGATGTGTAGCGAGAGCAGAGTATTGGACTCAGCACCATAGACTGTAAAAAGAATGGACAAACCCTTAAACCACGTGACTCATAGGATTCTATTGAGCTGAAGTGATGCACATTGGGCGTTCCCTTCCTCCGCCATCTTGGCACCGTCACGAGTCTCGTGACTGCCGGAAAGCCCAAAAATGGCCGACCATGAGGCGTGGAGAGGGGGGCTGTGAGCGCGGGGAGGGATGATTGACAGCCATTAAACTCCGAGCTACCTGCTAACAAAGCTAACCCAGAGCTAACGGGAGCTAACCATCCAACGGAGGAAGGCGGGTTAAATATATGAAGCGCTGTTGTGCTACGCTAGGCCTCGTTTTCCCGGATATCTGGCACCTGTCAATCAAAAGGACACGCCCACAATTAATGAGGAACTTTAAGATTAAATAACACCTAAACGGAGGCGCTAGAATTTTTTTCACTCCGCCCACAGTTGTCATGAAGGTAAACCTCACATTTTAATCCTAAAATGATTTTTTGTACCAGGCTGTAAACATGTTTAATTCTGCTGTAAAGTTGGCCTTTTTAACATGGGAGCCAATAGGAAATTGCTCTGTTTTGCAGCCAGCACCTAGTGGATGCAGTTTTTTGCACTTCCGCTTGGGTATCACTTTTCTAGCGGGAGGTTGCCGCTTGCTCAGCACACAGTCCTGAGGAGCGCCAATGCTGAGGGTGCAGGTGGATAAGAGTTGGGCACCAAGTTTAATCTGCTGTGGCCGGTTGGTCAGGTAGTCTTTGATCCAGGCACAGGTGAGAGGTGGAGTCCCCAGATTAGATAACGTGGGGATCATGATGTCTGGGATTATTGTGTTGAACGCAGAGCTGTAAGCTATGATCAGTAACATGGCATAGTTGTTGTAGTGCTCCACGTGACTGAGTGCTGAGTGAAGGATGGTGGATATGACATCCCCTGTCAATCTGTTGGGCCGGTCTGCAAACTGATGTGGATCCAGTTCTTAGTGACGATAGGGGGAAAGTGCTACGGGTCGGTAATCACTGAAGATACAGTAGCTGTGGAGAACTTTGAGCCGGTATGATGGTTGCAGATTTCAGGCAGCTTGGGGTGACAGCTTGGGCCAGAGGACATGGAGAAGACATGGAGCATGTGCAGATGCAAACCCCCAACGATGAAGGGACAGTAGAAGAAGAAAAGCGGGAGGTCTTTGCTAGTGCTTTCCTCACAGACATCATTCTGCTTCTGCCACCTGGTCCATCTCAAGTCTTAAAAAATCTGTGCTATCTGGCAAGCTGGCCTGCATTCAACCCAGTTTAACCAAAGTGGGAGGACTTTACTCGGCGGAAGTCAACATAAACAGCTTGAAATGATTCTGAGAGTTGATGCTCACCGGTTATAACCTACAGTTTCCCAAAATAAAACGTTATATTCAGATGACTGACTGAAATTCATACGTCAGCATAAGCATGTAATGTGTAATTACCAAGTGGACTTTTAATTAGTTGCCAGGCAACATAACAACATGGCTGGAGATGCATATGGACATGTAACATCACATCCAGCACCTCTTTGTCCAAGTCTTTTTTTCTGTTGGTGTACCTTTACTCACTCTTAAGCGAATTAATTATTTGGTCTGGCTTTTATTTCTGTTTTAACTTTGCTGGTACACAGCGTGTTAAGCTGCACTTTGGTTGTGTGTAGGTTGTTTACCTGGAACGGAAAAGGGGGCATACTCAGTATCTGCCTTCGCCCCCTGTTGTGGGTAGTGACCCGATAAGCTAGTTCGTTTTGGTCAACAGTAATTCAAGATGGTGTATCGGTCAGGATACAGGAAGAAGGCGGAGGCGTATCTTTGCTTCATTTATTGGCCACT
>JAVQJG010294345.1:0-31269 GCA_036024015.1 Craterocephalus amniculus | reverse complement strand
TTTGTTTGAGATGCGGCTTGTCATATAAAATGCTTTAGAATCGCCGTGTGTAGAAATGAGATCACACATATGTGGGAATCGAGATCACGATTTTTTAACGATAGATCGTGCAGCCCTAGAGTGCAGTTATATTTTGTGGTGCAGAAACAACTGGAACCAAATTAATGGATGTAATGGAACGTCTGTGTGACTTTTTATAGTAGCCAAATCTGAAAAACCATAATTACTTGCATATCTTTGTTCTCCAAGTCAATGCTGATGCCCATACATCTCAATACTAAACAGATATCTCTCTATTTTTGCAGGTGATGCACCTGACCTTACGCCTGGAGAAGGAGATGCATAAGCGCAGTTTGAGCCAGACGGAACTGAAGATGCAGAACCAACAGGTTTCCGTGCTCCGCTCCTCAGAGAAACAACTCAAACAGGAGCTCAACCAGCTGCTGGACATGAAGCAGATCCTGGAGAAACAGAACCAGGAGCTGCGCAGGTCAGACTTAAACACAAAGCACAATATGCATCTGCACCGGTGGGTACAGAAACATTAAAACAATGGGATATCAACATAATAATGGTAATACTCCTATGACAATTCCATGACTTTTCTATATATATTTAGATATTGTGATGATACTGTTTTTATATGAATGCTTTATGTGGAAAATCTGATATAATAACAACCATAATCCACACACAGAACAGCAGCATTTGGAGCTGGTGTAATATTTTTGTCTGCCTTGGCTCTGATGTTCAGTTGGCACTCAACGCGGACTGACAGATTTTTTGTGCCATTTCAGGGAAAAGCAGGAGGCTGATGGCCAGTTGAAGGAGCTGAAGGACCAGCTGGAGGCAGAGCACTATTTCACAGTAACTCTTCTTTTTCTTTTTGTCAAATGACATTGATAGCCAAATATGTAAAATTCAACTAAAATGACTAATCATCTTAGCAAATAAATAAAAAAATTATAGATATGAAAACCCAGCTTTTCACATGTATTAAACAACTAACTCCTTGTGTGTAACATTAAGTGATTTAATATAATTTTTGTCTAAGACCCTTTATAAGACACAGATCCGTGAGCTGAAGGATGAGTGTGATGAGAGGAATAAGCAGTACAAAGAGGCACAGCAGCGCCTGGCAGAGTACCAGGAGGAAAGGTAACTGTGGCTGTGAAGCATTTCCTACCTAAGCAAATAACACAATCTTCTAAATATGTTCAAAAGAAGCAAGACCGTGTTAAATTCAACAAGAGACATAGACATGCCAAGGCGAAAGAATGAAAGATAAGTGGATAGTAGGTGAAACAATAACGCACAAACTCTTGTTTTCAGTCAAATGTCAGTTCCAGTTGCTCATACTGAGCATAACAAAGCAGATCTTGTGTTATCTGTACTTTTAAGAATGAAACAGAGCTTCCAGATTAGTGCAGTTTGCCCTGCAGACTTCATCTTGCAGCCAAAAGACAAACACAAATTAGCAGCAGGTCCAGATGCACTAAATCCAAAAACTGCTTTAAACAAACTTATTCACTCTAACTCTCACTTGGAAAGTCTGTCAATGACAAAAATGTCATTGACTCATTAATGTATGGTCACGCTGCAGGCAGAGGATATCTAACTGGGATAATAATGACAGTGCTGTTCAAAGATTTATTCAGCTCCAGCAGTTGGTAGCATAATAACACTTCATGATTTCTTTCCCCTGCAGGGATTCTCTGGCTACCCAGCTGGAAACCAGCTTGACCAAAGCTGACTCTGAACACCTGGCTCGCTCCATTGCTGAAGAGCAGTACTCCCTCCTGGAGAAGGAGAAGATCATGAGGGAGCTAGAGATCAAAGACATGATGGCGAGACACAAACAGGAGCTCAACGATAAGGAGGCCACCATCACCTCGGTGAGATAAGTCGCCTATTTCAGTCCGAGTTGAGTTTTATATTGGTAACACAATTCAGACTGAACAAGAAAATGATAGTAATGTTTTATACTCTGACATATTACTGTTTTTTGTTATAGTAGTATAAAAAGACAATGGGTAAATGTTTTTAACATGAAGCCTCGCCAGCAGGAAATGTTTGGTTTACATTATAAAACCTATTACAGCCAAGAAGCTTGATTCATATAGTATAAAGTTAGGTTAATACACACAGTCTGCTCTGTTGACCTTTTGTGTTGTGCTTGAGTTGAACACTCGTTTGCTGAGGGGATAAAGGCTGGCTGCTGCTGTATCCAGGGGTGCTTCATCACAATGCACTTGCTGCTGACCCATTCAGTAACATTTTACAATTGAGCGGTATGGGTGGCTTCGTAAATGCAGTAGTTAGAGTGCACGACTTCCACACATGGATGGCCACAGAAAGAATCAAGACAAAATTGTCCAACTAGTAAATAAATATGTTTGGAAAATTTAAGACATAACACTGACAAATCAATGCTTTTAGAGCTCCTTCTTAGTGTTGTCACCAAATCTGTGTAGAACGATGTAATAATCTTCAATTAGGAATTGAGTTTATGCTCAAAATGCTATTAAATATCTATCTATATATGACATTTTTTTCAGAATTTTCTTTTCATTTACCATTTACACCAAACCACATATGTGTCAAACATCCTGTCAGCATTTTTTTTTTAATTCCTATGTGTATGGCAGAAGATGGTCAAAGCTTGAGGAGTATGATTTGATCATCAGACATTCTCAACAATCACAATAGCAAGCTCCAAATGTTAGCACTAGCTAGCTGCAGCTCTCACAGACTCCAGGCCACAATGTATTATGGTTTATTATGACTCATGTAGGTTGAAGTTTCTTTAGTTGAGTTGGATGTTTGAACAGCACTTCAGAATGTCTGACTGTATAATATACTATGAAAATACAGGTTTAGTATTACATTTATTTTAGTCTCCTGACCTAAAGCTCAACATCCGGGTATCTGCGCCCCTCAAACAGCCTTTCTGAAACTGGGTAGTATCAGACTTGTCATTGCTACATTTCTTGGCAATTGTTTACCGCAACCTTTGACTGGTGAAATAGCCAGAAACTTTACAAAGGGTAACTTTTCAATAAAATATTTTGCTCCCATTTTTGGTCAAAATCTCTCCAAGCTGTTTTTAACACTTTAATATTAGTTAACTGTCTTAAATGTGTAATTAAAATGCATCAACTCTACAGCTGGACAAGTGACTTAAATTATTTATTTATTCATTTTACTGTATATAAGGCTGACAATCGCTAACATGTGCCATGTCTCTCTCACAGCTGGAAGAGTCCAATCGCACTCTGACGGTGGATGTGGCCAACCTGGCCAGTGAGAAAGAAGAGCTGAACAACCAGCTGAAAGAAATGCAGCAACGTGAGTTTCATTTCGAGTCCATGAGCACCGGAGAGAAAAGACTTTTCCCCCTTTCCCTGAAAAACATGTTCAGAGCTGTTTTGCATATTCAAATGAGTTATTCAGATAAAGTTGTAAAAATGTCCGCTGACATCTTCATCAGAATATATTCCCATTCTATATGGGCCTTAACGTTTGCTCTGCAAATAGCAGGTTATTTCAGCAGGACCTTCTGATTAAAAATACATTTGATGCTATTAAATCTATATTATTCTATATGCTTTACAGAGCTCCAAAATGCCAAGGAGGAGGAGAAGCAGGCAAACTCTCTGAAAGTGACTCTTGAGAAGCAGCTGCAGATTGAAAAGACACTGAAAATTCAGGTTTGTGCGCCTACACAGGTCCGCAAAGCCTGCCGTTTCTTCTATACCTTCATGCTTTTATTTCTATTTCACAGACGGCTCTTAACGCCAACATCATTTGTTCTTTAGAATCGCTTTCTGCTACAGGCTTGTATTGAACTTTGGGCAAAAACTGACATCTAAAAACAAGTTTAAAATGTTTTTTTTTTCTTCTTGCAGCAGAATTTATATTCCTGCAGGCTTCCCCATCTTGTTTACTGAGTTTATATTTACCATAAAGGGAGCTTTGTAAAGCCTCACTCTGCTGTTCCGCTCTCAGGCTGTGAACAAGCTGGCCGAGGTGATGAACAAGAGGGATCCTGGGAGGGGAGGCCACCGAAGCACTGACACCGAGGTGCACAGAAAGGAGAAGGAGAACAGGAAGCTGCAGCAGGAGCTGCGAGCAGAGAAGGAGAAATTCAGCAGCACCATCTACAAATACCAGAAGGAGCTGACGGAGATGCAGGCGGTCAGTGTGCCCACGCGCCCAGAAATATACACAGTATAAAATTGTTACTTGAAAACATCCTTTTGTGAGATGCAGGGGGAAGCTGGCTTAAATGATGATGCATCACTGAGTGGATGGAAAAACTCAAAAAACTGACATAAGATGACAATAATTTTTAAGTAGCTTGTTAGTTAATAGTACAAGTCAAGGGGTTTTGATTTCTCTTTTAAGGTATTTGAGCTTAAATTTAACATTTCAGCAATTGTTTTAAGGTAGATTCTGTTGGGTTTCTAGCAGATGAGAAATAAAATGGAATAATTAACAATTGAGAGTTTGTTTCTCTCCTTAATAAAAACAACATTTGGACAAAAAAAGAGACACAGAACTAACTGTGTGAAACCTGTTTGTGTTTGTTCAGCTGATGGCAGAGGAGAATCACATGCGTCTGGAGCTTCAGATGGCTTTGGACAGTAAAGAGAGCGACATCGAGCAGCTTCGGTGCCAGCTAACTTCCCTCAGCATTAACTCTCTGGACACCACCAGCATCAGCAGTGGCAACGATTTTGACATGGCCGACGGCTACCCAGGTAGGCTCCTCACCTCAGCTCCCCACATAAACTGCTCAAAGACACTTCGGCATGCACTTCCTGTATTCCATTTCTATTTGTGTCCACTTTTCCTTATTATTTCCCTTTTCCTTCTTTCATTCCACCTCACCCTTTCTCTTTGTGGTCCGGTGTAGTGCGCATTACTCACTCTCACACCTCAGAATCTATGTCCTTCACCTACCAGCGCACACACAAATCTGTCTGCATTGACACGCGGCCCAACCTTCGCTCAGCTCGCGCTCTCTTTGATTCTGAGTCTGAGGATGAGGAAGAGATTGAGGAGCCTGACGAGCCGAGCCAGCAACCTCTGGCCCTCACCTATGAACCGCCTTCTGAATCTGAACCTGGAGGTGACCCCTGCACGGTGGTTGTAACCCAAGATAGGGCTCAAATTTAACACTGCAACTGCATGTTGTTGTTTTTAATATTTATCCATTAATATTTTCAGATTCTTTTGCCTTTTTGTCCTCCTCAAATTGACTTATTTTGGAAAGAAATAACCCAACCCTAGTTCAGTACCGCTAATGTCCTCTCTTTACTCTCTGCTGCACTTTAATCCTTTTTAACGTTCCCTGGACATGTTAACACTCATAGTATGACACTGCTCAAATTATTCCACTACAAATAATCTGGAGAGAGTGACTTTTGTGTGCAGATTGTCTTTGAACTAATTATTGAATTACACATTTTAAGTTGGTTTTCCTTTACTAAAGTGTCTGCCATATTTTATTAAGGACACTCTTGCCGTCTCCACTGAATAGTCTTCATTTTAGTTGAGGCACGGAGGCAGGATTTCCTTCCTTCTGCCCTTTGTCTTAGCAAGGATCCATTTCCTCTCTGAGTGATGAGCGTCTTCTTAAGAAAAATGCCACACAAGCTTAAAAATGTCACGGTGTTCTTTTAAGTGATCGCCATGATTAAAGGCTGGCATCCTTTCTTGTTAACATCTTCCTGTCTTTTTTTTCTCTTTGCTTTCTAGACACTAGACTGGAGGGCTGGATTTCACTTCCTACCAAGAACACCAAGCGATTTGGCTGGGACAAAAAAGTAATTAAGCCACCAGTCCTCATATTTCTTGGGAATGAGTCATATCCCATTTTAACGGTTTTGATCTGTTTCCTTTTGCAGTATGTTGTGGTGAGCAGTAAGAAAATACTGTTCTATAACAGCGAAGTGGACAGAGAGCAAGCCAACCCTTTCATGACTCTGGATATTGAGTGAGTCATTAAAAGCAGCATTTATGAGTCTGATAGACAACTGTTATACACAAAGTACTGTTGAGTCTTAATAATATGGCTTAGTAATAAGTATGATCATTTTTGTCAGTTACGAGAGATAATTACATGAATTACCCCGGATAGCTCTTGACTTTAACTGTTTCCTTTCTCTCCATTCTCCAGTAAGCTGTTTCACGTCCGACCAGTCACTCAAACCGATGTGTACCGTGCAGATGCCAAAGAAATCCCAAGAATATTCCAGGTGATAAGCGAGAATTGCTTCTGTTTTCTTCACTTTCTGTGTCATCTCATCTTTTTCACATGCAGCCTTCTTAAATCAAGCATGCTGTCTTCATCCATTTCTTTAATGTGCATCTTCTGTGGCTTTTCTCAGATTCTGTATGCCAATGAAGGCGAGAACAAGCTTGAGCAAGAAGTTGTGGTGGAGCCCACGCCATTAAGCGAACGCCCAAACTACATCAGCCACAAAGGCCACGAGTTCATCGTCACACTCTACCACTTCCCCACCAGCTGCGAGGCCTGCACGCGACCTTTGTGGCAAGTTTTCAAGCCTCCGCCGGCCCTCGAGTGTCGCCGCTGCCACAACAAGTTCCATAAAGACCACCTGGACAAAAAGGAAGAAATCATTGTGCCCTGCAAGGGTAAATGTGTTTTTTGTATTAACCAGCATAGAGCTTATGCACTTATGTTCTTACATTTAAAGAGTGCAGAAAAGGTTGTTGTACTAATGAGATGATATTATTGCTGTAATGGTCCTCAGTCAGGAGGGTGAAAGCTCTTATCTTCACCCTCATTCAAACGTCTTTATTCTTTGTCTTTATCAGTGAACTACGACATGTCCCTTGCCAAAGAGCTGCTGCTGCTCACCAACTCTCAGAAGGAACAGCAGCGCTGGGTCAGTCACCTCCTCAAACGCATCCCAAAGAAAACCCTGGCGGTGGGTTCCCCCCCTGCAGCACACAGAAGCCCTCAGGAATCAACCCTGCGCTTGTCCCCGCGGGGTTCACCAAAGCCTTCGCCCAGAGGTTCTCCTCAGTTGTCATCCCATCGTGGTGCCATCAAGATTCATCCCAGCAGACATGGGGAAAAATCTGGGAAGTCCAGGTGAGAGATGGGTTTTATTTGTTATGGCTGTATGGCCATTTAATTTATGATTAAATAAAACTCAAGTTTTACTTGGAAGTTATATGTGAGGGGTAATATCAAGCACTAAAAGTCAGTTCAGCACATAAAAGAAACTCCCTTGGGGAAATGAGCTCAATGGTTTGAAGTAATTTTAACGGCTTTTAGGCGTTATTTCCTCTTTTAAAAAGTAGAGGATGACTGGGAGAGAAGAGTCCTCCATTAATGTCCTGCTTTGTAGTTTTAACGAAAGCAGAATGGATCAGCGTCATAATATAATTCGGTCTCATTTAGTTGATGCTTCACAACTACAATGGGTGTCATTGTAATTTGGTAACAGAGTAGGCACAAAATGACACAAAATGCAAATGAAAACAAAATACATAACTGGTGAGATAAGAGGGAAAATGTGACTTCTACAGGTTAGGTAATGTTCTGTGTTTGATGCATTTTTATATGCATTAACCTTTACAGAGTTACTACTTAGTATTGCTGTGAAACTGCTGACAAATGGGAAGATGCTTCAGCTGACAGCTGCTGCTCTGTCTAGTGCTGCGTTCACTAATTATAGGGAACATGGATTTCCAAAAGTGAACTGGAACAAATTAAGGAAAATATCAGAAAAGGTCATGTTTTTCTAAATGTGCAAGTCAGATATTTTGTATAACTTCAGTATTTTATTCCTATTCCAAAGATTTTAACTTGGCATGTACATTTAAAAAATGTTATATAAACCACACGAATCAGTCTTTTAAAGTAAACTATAAATCTGTTAATGAGCATATGTTTTGTAATGAGAAATGCGAGAAGGGATCCTGTTTTTTAAAATCTTTATAAACCTTTGTTTTACAGTTCATATGATTTCATGTTAAATTTTAGGATTATAAAGCTTTTAATTTAGATAAGACAACACTTTTTTTCTAGGGAAGTGGGGATCTGGATTCCCCCCCCTGCTCCCTCCAGAAATTCTGCCTGTGCTTCGTAAATAATTTGCACACGCTTAAGGCTGTACGCGGCATAAATGCTCCAACATGGCATCCTGCTCATTAGTGGGTTAATACGATAAGAACTAACTGTATCCATCTCCTTTTCTGTGACTGTTGAGACACTCATTAGTCTCAGCCACACCCTAACTAGCTTTCATCCTCCAGCGCTGGCCCCATGCTCCGAATCATCCTCCACTGACCCCTGACCTCCTCACCTCTGACCCCACCATTCTAACGTCTCTCGCATTGGGAGACTGTAAGTAGCGAAGCTCAGTGAGCCCCTCTGCCTGCGTCGCTGCGCTGCTGTGCCTATTAACTAACCCCTATTCTAACAACACATGGCCTGCAGTCACCCAGGAATAACTCAGCTCCATAGGGCCTCCTAGTGAGCGTGGCACGTATTACCCCAGCAGATTGGTGAATCACTCCATGAACCTCATCATTTCAGGGTGCTTGAGTTTGACCTGAAAGGCTGGAGTTTGTCTTTGGATCATATCGATGATGATGATGATGATGAGGATGATGATGATAATATATTCTTCTGAAAGGACAGAGGGTAACCGGGCCTCGGCATGAAATTGTGTGACATCTTTAGGAGACTTAAAAATGCCACCAGAAGCATGTTTATCTGTGTGTTTTCCACGTGTGCAGTTGATTTTGAATTAAATATGTCATGTTTGCAGGTAAAAAGATGTTTTGGGAAATAGTAAAAAGTAGTAAATCTATTATGTAGTAGTATATCCACTAATCTTAATGTAGACGTTTGCGTAGGTTTTGACATTGTTATATTATATTCCTGAGCTTCTTATTCAGCTTACAAAGCAGCAATAGGAAATTCCCACCAAATTATTACACTTTCTTTTACATATTTTACCTCTAGCAAACATACAGACAATACTATTTGTCCCTCTGTCAGTTTTTAATGCATTTTACTCCTGCTTTGAGTGGATGCTGTGTAGTTTTCTTGTTTAATATGTGTGGATTTTGCGTGGGCGTACCTTTGAATTCCTGCCACTCTGTTGGTTGTATCCAGGTTTTCACATCGTTCTGTTTATTTCCCTCTCTCTTCACAGTTAACCCCGGCTGCATTTTCATCTGCGTGCATTAATGATGGCGGTCTGGACACAGTTGCCTACGCATATTATTTGTTCACAGAGAGAGACTGACAAAAAGCAAACGCATCATGGGCAGAAAGATTCACAGAAACTGGCTGTTGTCATGAGAACTGAGATTGTTTTGTTTTTTTTGTTTTGTTTTTTTTGTTATTCTTTGTTTTTCTCTTTTTTTAAACAAGAGGAAAATTAGCAGTCTTCATATTGAATCTGCCTCATTTTATAACCACCGTCAGACTCACTTAAATTTGTGAGATGTTGGAGGTGTGTTTGTGTGAGTTTTAGCATTTGTACATAAGAAAGAGATGCGTGCATTGCAACACAGTTTGTAGCTGAAAGAAACTATTGTTTTATTTTTATGACTATAACTACAGTACATTATTTAGTATATTTAGTGCCCTGTAAATGTATTGTAAGAGGAGATTTTATCCTGTTGAGCCTTGATCCCACAGATTTGTTCCCTTACACTAAATATATCCATCAAAACATCATGGAACTGTGTGATATGATACAAGAAATGTCTCCTCTTGCTATTCATAATTGTTCTGATATGTTAAAATCACATGTGCAGGATTTGATATATTAAAAAAATATACAAAATTCAGTATTTCAGTCGCTTGAATTGTGTTTTTACTGGACATCTGCAGAGTGACATTTGAGTATAATGTAAATACTCAACTATTTTATTAGGTTTATCTTGCTATCACTTGGTTGGACGCCCTTTTCCTTTAGAACTGCCTCAGCTTGGTGGCACAGATTCCAGAAGGCGTTGGAAACATTCCTCTGAGATTTTGCTCCATATTTACATATAGAGCATCACACAATTTCAGCCACATGTCCACGGTGTGAATCTCCTGCTCCACTATATCCCAATGGAGCTCTCATTGGGTTGAGATCTGTTAACTGTGGAGAGTACGCTGAGCTGTGCCATGCTTTGTGACTTGGTGCATTACCTTGCTGGAAGCCATCAGAAGATGGTACGCTGTGGTCATAAAGGGATAGACATGGTCAGTAACAGTACTCGAGGACGCTGTGGTGTTTAAATAATGCTTGACTGATGCTAGTGTGTAAAATGCGCTACACCAACACACCACCACCAGCCTGAACTGTTAACACAAGGCAGGATGGATCCATGCCTTCATGTCGGTAATGTTAAATTATGACCATACCATCTGAATGTTGCATCTTATATAAAGATTTATCATAGTAAGAAACTGTTAATTTTGTCCAGACAACTGCTGCTCCCTGGATATATATGTTTTATATATATATTTGGACTATTCTTTGCAAACTCCAGAGATAGTTTGGCATGAAATCTCTGTAGATCAGTCCAGCCTGTCTGCCACTTAACTTAAAGTATTACATTTGTTTTATTTGTTCCTCAAAAGGGAGAAAAACTCATGTACTAGTTTGAATTCAGTTTTTATTGTTAAAAATCCCAGAAAATACATGTTCGAATCTATGCATCGACAGTAGATCAACTCACACTGCCAACAGATTATGAGTTCATTGGTAAATGTTGGGCATTACAGACACATAAACGGAGTAAGAATGCAGTATAACTGTACTAATCCTTCCTGTCAAATACCAGACTAATGTGTATTTAAAGAGGCTGTTTGAACTATACTGGAATAGGTTTGTCTCTATCTCACAAGTGCACGTGGAGTGAGTGGGCTTGACTGAAATAAATCTTTCAAAACACCCTAAAGCCAACTGGCTCTCATCAATGTAATGGTTCATCTTGCTGCCCAGATGCCAAAATCATATTCCATGTAGCAGGTTTTAGAACCGCTCAGGTTTAATCATCATGAATGAAATCTGCCGTACCTGCTTGCTGTGCTCAGATCTCAGGTGGCACGCAGCCTTCTGTAAGGTGTTTTTTTCTCCTCATGACATTTATATGTTGTGGTAAACGAGTACACTTTTGAATTTTTTCCAATTGTATCCTGTTTTTAAAAAATATATATTTCAGGGGAAAAATTACTCTCTACACTTAAAATGTCTGTTAGTCTACTTTTGTTGATTTAAATGAGTAATGTTCTAAATCAAAGATAAGATAAAAATTAGCATTCTAGATAGTTTAACCTTTGTACTGTTTTTTTTTTGGATGTCCTTTCTGTACTTGCTGCACTTTTTTAGGTTAGATTGCTTAACTGGCAACTGAGATGTTTTCCACTGTTCTCTTATCACTATATCTTTTCACCACATTATTTTAAAATTTCATGTTAAAAATATGCTATGCTAGATTTCATAAGTACGGCTAACATAATTTTAGTAAGACACAATAGTAAATATTGTCTAAATGTGCAGGAACTAATAATTATTATCATCTTCAGTAATAATAGAAACATAAAAATAATAATCAAATGACATGCACAATTTGAATAACATAAAAAGCAATTTCATGAGTGATTTTCTGAGTGATAGAAACAAAAACAGAAAACAGAATTTTACAAAACATTTTTCATAAATAATCTGTTTTATCGTCATTTCAGGACATATGCTACAACTATAAACAATTTCCCAAAACCGTAATAATAGTCTAAAATACAACATAAGAAAAAGAAATTTCTGGAGCATTCAGTTACTGGTTAATATTATGGTAAAATGCTGTGTTTTATAAGCTTTTTCTTTTGTGTATGCTGAATTGTTGTGTGTTGTTTTATGTGTTTAAGACTTCATGGCCATTGTATTTAATTATTGTTGTCCTAATTGCTTTTTATATTTCCCAGTTGTTCCGTAATGCACAGCTTGTGTAATTCTAGCAGACCGTTTCGAACTGGACACACTGTGCAGAGTGTGTGTGTTTTTGTGTAACTGTCCTGCTGACTCAACGTTTTCTTTTATGACCATCATCACAATTCAGACTAATTTATTTTTCAACAGAACTTCAGTAGTTTGTTTGAGAAACCACTGAGAAGTCTACTGAGTTTGCAGGTTTTGGACTTTCCCTGCATGTCACACTGCTGTCTGTTGCAAGCTCATGCCCTTGACGAATGATGGCGCAGTGACGAATCCTTGTTGACACAATAAGTAATGATTAGATTCGAGGATTTTTCTGTTCAAATGACACCATTTCCAAGGGAGCGTTTCCAGATCAGAAGTAAAGAAACTCTGGCTGAAACCCATTGGGCAGCAAAACTGTGGTAAGTTTGTTAAAGAACATATTTTATTTGCAATTAGACATTTAGCAATACCTCCCTCATCCTATTTAACTCTCCGTCTCTGCCTTTTCTTTTATCATAGATATGAGGTCCTGCTGCATTCTTGCCGTTATACTTTTGGCATATCTCTGCCATGGCAGTCTTTCTTGCCCAGCTGTTTGCAAATGCTTCAGCAGACGAATGGAGGTGGTCTGTCATGATGTTCCTCTGACAGAGTACCCTTCTGAGGGTCTTCCAGAGAACACCTCCATGCTGACCATCCAGTTCACAAATATCAGCTTCATCTCTGAACAGCATCTCAGTGCCACGCCGCTGCTGCAAGAGCTTCACCTCTACGAAAACCGCTTGGGGAACCTTTCCTCTCATCTTCTAAGGGGCGTTCCTCATCTGCACACTTTGGATTTAACAGGAAACAAACTGAGCGATCTGCCTGCGGATGTCTTCAGCCACGCTCCGGTCCGTAGCTTGGTGCTGAAGAATAATCTGATTAAGCAAGCAGATGCAGAGTGGCTTCCTGATACCAGCAGCCTGACCTGGTTGGACTTCTCTGGAAACTATTTAACAAAGATCCCAACTGCTTTGCTTCAGAGGTCGCCCAATTTGGAGAACGTTGACTTGTCCAACAATCGTCTGGAGAAAATAGCATCAAACTCTCTGGACTCTCTGACCAAACTTGAGCGTCTAAACCTGCAGAACAACAAGCTAAGCACTCTGGATGCGTCTGTATTCCAGAGCTTGCATAACCTCACTACTCTGTTCCTCTCGCGAAATAATCTTAACAAACTCCCCTCTAGCGTTTTTCAGGAGCTCACTCAGCTCACATACCTGAGTCTGGATGACAACCAGCTGAGCCACATTCCACCAGGTTTGTTTGACCCGCTGAACTCCCTGGAGGACGATGGACTGGACATGACGGGCAATCCGCTACTGTGTGATGGAAAGCTGGAGTACCTCTGGAGATGGCTTCGGAAGAATGAGAGAAAGGTTTACTTGGCAGATACCATCAGATGCGCTCAACCTCAGCGTCTGGCAGGGCGCTCAGTCATGTCACTGACAGAAAAGGAACTGAAGTCTTAGTCTTTCCTGTGTGTGTTTGATTCTGTCTAAAATTTTAAATAAAATGTATTTTTTGAATAAGAGTTTGATTAAATGTGATGTGTATTTACTATTTGTGAAACCCAGTCTTTAAATAATTTATCTTCAAACATGTCTGCTAAGGAAATGCTTTTAGTAGGAGCATTTTGTCTCTTTCTTGTTGAACAAGATCACTAACATTCTCCTGACTGCTTAGCATAAAAATAAAGTAAAACAATTTGCCAAGATTTAATCCAATTTGACTTTTAATCCTAGACCACATGCTCTTATCTCTTTTAGTATTCAAATGAATGAAACTTTTGGTGAGCAGTTCTTTACATGAAGATTCTGGTTCCCATTTACAGGCTTCGTTCTAAGCTAAGCTCATCAGCTGGTGGATTTAAATTCAGTTGACAAACATGGACGTTGACTCACTCACAATTCTCAGCAAGAGAACTGATTAGCATGGTTACATAATAAATGTCAAACTTACATGTGCTTTAATCAGATAAAACCGTGTTCTTAACTGAAATAAAGGATGACTATGCAAAGCCTCTAAAGCAGTAAGATAGTTAACTAAGTAGATCACTCTGAGGGTAGATTTGTGCTCTGAATGGCTCGATATTAGTTTGAATTAATATTTTTATTACATCATGCTGATGCAATTCCAGAAATATGACTTCTCAAAATGGTGAGCTGAAAAGCTTTTTTGAGTAAAAGATAAGGCGCTGCATATTGATGACTTGTTTTCAGAGGCTCAGCATCAGATTTAATCAAATTGTTTAAGATAAGTATTCATTTCAATTCATATGTTTGAATTAATATAATTATTTTATACTGACCCAGCATACAGTTAATTCATACAGTATATCTCTCAGTCATGTTGATTCTGAGAATGCTGGAAAAACACACCATGACATGAGCACCTGATCTCCTGTTGGAACAGGAGGTATCACTACATCATCCTTTATAAATTCAAATGTGTTTAAATATGTATAAATCTCATGTTTGGCAAACTTAAGTAAAACATCGATTAGATACAGATGATTACTTTGAATTACAAATAGTGGTGTGATTTTTTTTTATATAGTTATCTCAAGGAAGAATTTGAAAAAAATAAACAAAGAATGATCACATATCTATCAAATATAACTTCAGAGCTCTCTCAAGTACTCTTAAACAAAGTGTGATATTACCTTATTTGACTCTAATTTCACAGTTTTGCAGTCCATTACAACTTTGTCAACCATGATGAAATGAGGATAAATCTGCTGTATAACTGATTTTGAGGTCCTCTCAGTTCATATATATGAAGTGTATTAGAAATTATTTAAATAACGTTTAATCCCTTCCATTATAAAGTCATGCTTAAATCACTACCTAATATGATTTCATGATAAAAAATCAAACACCTAATTATAAAGATGTTTTTGGTTATAATATTTTGAAATCTAACATACACACTCAAAAATAACCTTTTTTTTGCAGGAATCAAAAACAGAATCAATTGATTTGCTGTATATGTATTAACATCTTTACTTTGAAAAGTACTGCAAACAGGAAGCACTCACCAGATGACCAGTTGGTTTGTTTGCTTGTCTTTGTTTGCCTCTTGCAACATTTTGGTCTGACTCACTGGAAAAACAACCAAAACTATATAAAACAAGCTGAGGCCAGAACTAGAAGGAATATCGCTGTAACTTCAGGTAGGAATGCATTTATGATTTATAAACACAATTTAGCGTAAATTCTTATTATTCATATGTAATATATGTTTTTTTTGTCAGTGTTGTGCTTCAAAGATGAACCTCTTGACACTTCTCACCTTCACGGCTCTGGCTGAATTTGATTACCAAAGAAGAAGTGCGCACTCGTGTCCAGATCGATGCTCCTGCATCTTTTCGCCTTCAGCTGCAGAGGTGGTTTGCAATCAAAGCTCTCTCCCATATTTCCCTGCAACTGGCTTACCCTCCAACGTCAAACGATTGTCCATTCAATCCACAAACCTCAGCAGCATTACAGCCAGTAATCTGAGCGCAGTGCCGCTCCTTAACCACCTCCAGCTGTATTACACCAACCTGGCAAGCCTACCATCACAGCTCCTGGGTGTTTTGCCTCACCTGGACACATTGGATCTTACAGGGAATCACCTGGTGGAGCTTCCTCCAAACTTCTTCACTCATGCCTCACTTCGTAGCCTGGTGATGAAGAGCAATCGGTTTGAAAAAGCAGAGGCAGCGTGGTTTCCCGACAACAGCAGCCTTACCTGGTTGGACTTTTCAGGGAATCGTCTGACCAGCTTTCCAGCCGCTGTGCTCCAGAAGCTGCATCATCTGCAGAATCTAGACTTAAGTGATAACAATCTCCAAGACCTGCAGGCTGACACGTTTAAGAACCTGCACCACCTGGAGACTCTGAACCTTGCAGGAAACAAACTAATGTCTCTGAAACCCACAACCTTTGCACACAATCTTAAACTCAAACAACTGTTTCTGCAGGAGAATCAGCTCAAAGAGCTGCCAGCAACCCTCCTGCAGAGTTTGCAGCAGCTTGAGTTTCTGCTGCTAAATCACAATAAGCTCCAGTCCCTCCCCACAGGTCTTCTAGATGGGAGGGAACCTTCTTTTCAGATTATCCTAACTGGTAATCCCTGGGTGTGTGATGTGAATATGGAATATCTGTGGAAATGGCTTGCCGGTCATCCACAAAATGTCCTTTTTCTGGAGGAGGTGACCTGTGTTAGCCCTGAGACTCTGAAACATCAACAAGTAGCATCTTTAACTGAGAGTCAGCTTGGTATAAAATCCCAGTAAAACGAACACAAGTCACTGATACTGTATCACAATGTCTGTTTTGTGAATGAGAAAAATAAACCCAAAAGGGGACAAAAGAAAATTCCCCAGAAAAGTTTGAATAAAATATCAAGAAATCGGATCTCTCATAAAATTCTTACACTGACATTTCTTTCACTTGTTGGTTGCTTCCCATGTTGCTACAATTTTGCCTTTTCGTTTTTAATGATGTTGAGCATGTGGGTGTGTGTGGGCAGTTTTGCAGCTGACCTCTTGTGGATGTGTTTAGATCGCTCCATCTTTCTCTTTCTTCAGTTTTTCTTCATACAATATGTGGGCATATACCATCGCCATGCCCACACACTTCATTCCTCAAACCTTGATCACATAAAGTGCACCGTAATTTATTACTCTTAGACAACGTAAAACACTGCAGCATCCAGACACTGCTACTTATGAAAATTAAACTTTGTTCACCAAATGTCCACAAAGAGTGGAAAGTGAACTCGGGAGGTTTGATGTATATATTTCAATCAGCCCCTTTGAATTGCATCCTCAAGATTAAAAGCTGAGGAAGTGGGGTGGATGGTTCAAATCCTAATTCCTCTTTATGAGAATTCCCTCTGGATTTGAGCATCTGTTTGGGGAAAGTGAGCACTCTTATTTAGTTTAACAACTATTGCAGCTCTTTGGGTAAGACATTTAATCTCCATCTGCTCCCGTGTACTCGCCCCAGGCTTGGACATTTGTAAGTGGCAGGCATTACAATCCTCAGATAAATGAGAATGATTAGTATGGAGTAATGGCGTCTGCTCTCAGGGGCGCTGCCTTAGTGACTGCTAATGATGACTGACTGACACTGAAATGTAATAGGTCAGGGACACGGTTTTTACACACTTGAAAATTACTATACCCTTTCTAAATTAGTGTTGCAATAACAGAGGCATGATCAGCTCAAACAGCTGCTCATTAAAAGTTTAAGAGTAGTAATTACGTCAAAATGTGCTCAACAGTCTTTGCTTTCTTCATTATTTTTATGAAGTCATTTCCGTTATTTGGAGATGGATGCATATCTTTGTTATTTGCACTGATGTAGATTTTACAAAGGCAAACAGAATACTGGTAATGTTTTGTTAACACTATAAATAGTTAAAAATAGCACTTTGGTGCATTTAATATAAAATAAATTGTATACGTTTATGTAATCATTATCCTTATTTATTTATTATTGCTCCTTGTTGGTGGGGAGGAAGTCATTCTGACAGGTTCAGAGTGGGATTGTAACATTTCTGTTGACTCATTTATAACTTTCTGTCTCACAATCTACATTACAGGCTGTAAAATATGTTTTACATTAAGTTTTACAAAAATATTGGTTACAGTTGATAGATGCAACATTCAATGTTGTCCCAATTCAGTCAGCGGACGAGGCAGCATGCAGCACAAAGCTTAAAATGAATGAGCAAACTACAACAGCTAAAACTAAGCCCTGCATACTTAAAATGCATTTCTTTTTCATAATCATTATTTGAGATCATATTTGAAAGCAATGTGACAGTGTGTGGGTCCTGTCACTGTGTGTCTCCGATTGATCGTGCGCCCTGGCTACTTGGCCACAGGGCTATCCCTTTGGCTGACTGGCAAGTGCGCACGACTTTCACCCAGGAGGTTGTGGGATCAATTCCCACCCAGGCCCTCTGTCAGTCCTGCCACAACAAGTAAAAACATCTGCTGCCCTTCAGAATTGTGTAATGGGTATTGAGTGAAGCAGCTGAAACACACTTTCTCTCATTTCACTGCTGTCTGTCAGCTGTAGTTAGTGCTGCAGCCCATCAAAGCAGCAAGAAGGAATGTTGTTTTTCTATGTTTAACTAACTTCATTTGCCTAATTTACTCTGCAATGTTTGTAATGTATAGACGTGGAAGACATATAGCTGAAGCCAGTGGGTGTTCAGTAATTTTCTGACTGCAGGAATTTCAGAAGTACTCATCCTCCACTTCTTTACTAGTTTTAGTTAAAAATTAGAGGTGTCTTCAGCCAGGAAACACGAGGCCGTGATATCCCATACTATATGTTTTGAGACAGTATGTGTTGTACCGAGTGAATCGATTGAAAGGGAACCAGTTATACCTTGTGCTCTAGTCAATAAATATAAGACAACTTAAAGAAACTTTTGTAATATGAGCCAATTTCATGCTTCCTTATCCTGTTAATGACATGACATTGATTTGGAAATGAAGAATTAACTTTTGATTTAAAAAAAAGAAACTTAACACTCATTTGTAATTTGATGAGAAAGACAAAACTCACAAAGTTTGGATAAAAAAAGTGCAACTATTCTCTTAATTATTTAAATAAACCCAGTGTGGGTTGCTTTGGCCTAGAGAGCTCAGTGTTTGACTCCTACTCCCTCTTTGAACACAGATATTTAGATTCTTGCACAGTTTCGAATCAATAATCTCATGACAACTGTTGTTTGTTTTTTTTCTAGCTACTCCATATGGGCCTGACCTCTGAAACAGTTGGCCTGACCTCCCTATAGCCATCAGAGGCATATGATATTCCTCGTAGCCCTGACCTCTTTTTCAGCATGGTATGAACAACTTTCAGTCGCTACAGGCAACTCAGTGTAACTCCTCTCTGACAATTACAACAGGTGAAAGTTTAGTTTGCAGGCACTGCAGTCTTCCAGCACACACAGAGCTCATCCAGAACCAAAAATGAGTCCAGTGTTGAAAAGAATCTGTGGCCAGACTTGAAAACTTATGGTAGAAGATACCAGGTTGTGATGAAATGCTGTGTTGTCTTTGTGTCTGGTGGTAGTTAAATTCACTTGGAGGATTTGTCCCCTGTGTGGGTCACTGTGGGTGATTACAGACGTATGGTAATGTGGAAATCAATCTGCCAATCCTGGAAAGAAAAATTACAGAGTGCTACAGGAAAAGGACCTGGTGATAGTGTTTCCTGTGGGAAGATGCTTCCGTCTTACCGCACATCAAAGCTGTCAGGAATGGATGCAGTACATCGTTGCAGTGGAATATGTTGCATCTTCATTACAAAGAGTGGATGTTTACAGTCTGAGGGGACTAGAAGTTGGGGGAGGTGTAAAAAGTCAGTCATTTTTATAAGTAGGCTATAAACTCCTGAGTCGGAGATCTTAAACTTTTTGAGTGTGTAGTTTATGGATTTTAGATGTGGTAGAAATGCAAGGGGGGCTATAACTGGGTTCCCATTGCCAATTTGATACACAGCTACAGGATGTGAAGGTGAGGTGGGTTTTGCCTGTTTTGAAGAAAAATCGATTCACAGTGGGGGGAATAAAAAGTATTTTTTTATAAGTATCCGATCTGCAAAGAAAAAATGATCTGACTCACCAGCTGGTTCTGGTCTAAAGGCTGCAAACAACAAACTTCTACCACTCAGATGACTGACTATCATATATTCCCAGCTATGATATTTTCCCTTACATATCCAGGACAAGTAGTTTCTAATGCAGATTTCATCTTGTGTATTTTTTCTTCCACAAGGTTTGTTTCCAGTTAAGCCTACCACTTCTTCTAGTTAATTACAAACACTTGCAACATGACCTACACTGCCACCCTGTGGTTACATAATGCAGCTGTTTTTACTTCGAAACAGCTCAAGCTTTTTAAAGCTGCACTTTGCAACTTTTTGTTTCAACCTGGAGCATCATATAAAAATGCATCACATGCATATCAACACACCAGCCATTTTGCAAAATATGACATAAGAAAAGACTCAACGACATACTGACTTGCACTGGCTGGAGAGAGCTCTGAGAAGAAACAGGATGCAAGACAGATGCTAAATTAGAATTTGTTTGGTGCTGCCAAACTGGAATCTGCCAATGTGCAGTATCAATTGAAAATTGAAACCCTACTTTGAAAAAGAAGTGGTTGAAAATATTTCTAAACATATTTGATTGAACTAACGTTTAAAAAGAAATACAGTAGGCTGTATCTGTTGTCTGTGGCAATGGCTTGTCATAAAATTTCTGGTCAGTAAATGTGATTCTGAAATTGAAAACAGATTACAGATCCTTGAGGCTTAGGTTCAGTGGTAATTGTTATTTTCCTGGAATGAAGTGAAGAGTTTCTTTTTTTCAACGTTTTTGCTGCATGTACCTTTGTCAGATGCAATTTAGATGCATGAAAGATGTTGTATTTCTTTGAATTTCAACATCTCATGAAATGAAAGCTAAGAGTCTACAAAAAACTTTATTCCAGCAAGAAAATAGCCTCAATTTGTGGCAAATTATTAAGCTCAATGTCCTTCTGATGCAGTCTCCTAATAGCCCATTTCCCGAGAGTGCTTAGGAGGCCATTTATAACCAGTCACACAGCCAGGTAAGCGACCTCAGCCCGCTTTGCCAATAATAAGATAATGCACAAAAGCAATACTGTGCTTCTTTTCCCATGTGTGTGTTGTCAAGTCAAGCTATGATTTATGAGTGGGGGAAGGAGATGACGAAAATCTGTGAAGGACTATGATAAATGAAGATGCAGGTTATAGCATGGGATCATGCTTAGTTTCCCACCTTCACCTTCAATTTTATATTGATTCATTGCACTGGAGGGATGGAGGCTGCAATGCATGCTGGTTCTGAGCATGTATGGGTTCAAACGATAAACAAAATACTGTCAATTGTGGGTAAAAGAGGATGGGCATTTTGATGAAGGACTCAGTGGGAATGTTTTACAGCTGTTAAGTGCTTGCATGGTAATAGCCTCAGGTTTCTACAGGCAGCTGAAGTGTGACCTTTCTCACCCACTTTGAAGAAAGCTCTTAATAAGCCTAACAACCTCTTTTCTAAATCCTTGCATGGCTGAAGGTGAGACTTACTGCAAAATACCAGTGATTAATAATAAATGTTTCTTCCTATTATACGGATAAGGAACAGATGTTTCCACTTGCCGGATGCAGATGTGACAGTGTGAGGGTCCTGTCACTATGCCTCCAACCGAGCATGAGCCCTGGCTACTTGGCCACAGGGATATCCCTTTGGCTGACTGGTCAGCGTGCATGGCTTTCACGCCGGAGGTTGTGGGATTGATCCCCGCCCGGGCCTCTTGTGGAAAAATGAGTCTGAAGATTTTGTTTTGATTTCATTCAATTCCAATAGACTTCATCCATCCATCCATCTATTCAGCCAGCAGATACTGCAACTATTTTACAATTTTATTATTCCTTTAGCCACAAAATGTTCCATTTGCCCTTTGGAAAGCCCATTCTGGTAAAATGTGATATGTAACTTCCCAGCAAGTTGTGGGACTGTTCTGTAGCCTCCTTCCTGTGCAACAGAATGGATGAATTGAATTTAGATGCTCAAACAGCATCAAATGGCTCCTTTCAACACAAAGTCTCTCAGGGACCTCCACGGTACTGTATATCTGAGCTCCTTAGCCTTAGAGATGCTGAAACCTTGTGGAGAAATTTAAATTTTTTCAGTTCAGTTCAGCTCTGTAATGCACCAGCGCCTGAAATTCATTTCTTGTCTTGACTGTGTGACATCCAGTTTTGTTTGGTGAAGCTGCATCATTTTAGAGTCGCCCAGCTTCATTTTTTTCATTTTGTTAGCCAAAACATTTTCAGATGACCCTGCATTAACTGGCAACCCTTTCGCTCTCGCCTTGTGTGTAACTATAATAATCACACATCACAATTTTATCCCATAATCATGTTCTGTGTTTTTGCTTATTTTGTTTTGACAGAAAAAAGCTGGAAATTGCAGCTTCCAGTTTGTCATTGAATGGACAGTACAGTGCTGCACTTGTAAAAAAGCAACACATTTTTTTGCTTTTTTCATCTTTCAAACTGTGATCATTCATCTTAGTCAGCCCTGTATTTGCATAAAGTAAATAGTTACACTTTAATTGGACCTGCTTTCCAGCTATATGCTAAATTAACTTATCTGGCCACCACTTGTAAGTACATAGGAACAGGATCAATCTTTTAATCCAAATGCAAATGTAGACATGTGTGACTGCTTTTGATCCAAGCCAGAATTAAAATAATCATATTTCCAATGAAGACTGTAAGTAATATCACTGTAGATATTTAATAATTTTATTTATTTAATTTACCCTCATCCAGAAATTTGAGTTGGCATTTTATTGCACACATTGTCACTTCTAATATTTGCAGTCTATAGTCATCTTTATGCCAAAAATCCCTGAATCACCTCATTTCTGCTAATGAGCCAGAACCCAAGGCCTTGCATTTACATAAAGCCGAGTACTTTGAGGCTCACAAAATGCTTGTGTGAGCTTTAATGCTGCAAAGAAAAATTCTGTATTTCAAAGGATGTCCCCCTAAATGATTTTTTTGTTTTTGCTTTTTAAGAAACTACGACCCTGAACTTTTAGTCATCGTTGTAGCAGTCCAGTACGGGACAATAATGTGGTGTTCCATAGAAGTTAATTGTTTCTGGACGAGATCATTTGCAGCAGCAAGCCATCAGTGAGCAGGTCACATTTATCAGCTTTGGTCTCACAATGCCAGTTTCCATAATTGGATGTCTGTGCATTTATCAGCAACATGACACAGGGCCACTGCAACATGGCTGATTCATTGAAATGTTCCCTTCGTAAGCCATTTTGGAAGTTGACTCTGTCAGTGGAGGACATGAACTAAGCTGGGGGGACAAAGAAGGAATGCAGTTCTAGCTCTTCAGAGTGAAGTCTGTGGGACACGGGAGAGACGATTCTTTTATGTTGCTGTCTACAATGTTCTAATTACATTAATTTACTAAAGAAGCCAGCAAATTATGGATTGACTAAAACTGCTTTAACATGCTTTGGCTTTGAACGAGTTGTTTGAAGCAGCCCCCTCTCACAAGGTCTGATCAAAGCAGTCAGCACAACAGCAGTGCAGTAACACAAAAGTCAATGAATGACAATGCAAACACTCAACAATGCATTACAAAGTGAGTATAACCAGGAATATATCAAGATTCTGAGTTTTAAATTACATGTTATGTATGCTTAATTGCTAAAGAAGAGTTCACTTTACCCTGGGGAGGGAACTACAGCTTCTGCCTGGAGAACAAACTGGAATGTAAAGAAGCGATTACACATTGTTTTTCAGCCCTAAGAGAGCTGAATGTACTTGTTTTTCTCATTATTTGCTTGAATTTAATTTTCAAAGGAATAGCTTTACAGTTTGCTGATTCAGGCAGAAAAAATAAAAACACTAAAGTTTTTCCTCTACAGTATGTTAAATACAGATCTATCTCTCTATCTATCTATCTATCTATCTATCTATCTATCTATCTATCTATCTATCTGGTTATGTTGTAATGAAACATTTTTATTTGACTTATGACTATTACTGTTATATCATGTCTCTGCTTGTTGGTTAAGTCATGTGTTAACTGATGAGGCTATACCAGGGCACATACATGTGGTGGGGCTTATGGTCTCCACCAAGGGATAAATGAAAACTTAAAGGAATATTTTGTCTTTTGAAGAGGGGCTGTATGTGGTTCTGACAAATACTCGTCTCACTTTCAGCAGACAAGCAGTCAGGAGAGGCCTCGCTATTTGAAGAGCCAGATGAGCCTTAGCTTTAGCTCAGAATGGGATTGCCAGCTATTTTTGCCTACATAAAGCAACTCAAATATAAGAAAAAAAATCACAACACTACAGTTACACGGACGGGGTCCAGTGCGTATCATCACATGGTGCTGCAAACCAAACTGTTTTTAAACACACTGAAGACTGTGTTCCAACACACAGAAGTTCAGAGTGTGAAAGACTGTAAACAACAGTCTGATGAGGACAAGAACTTTTTCATTTGAAGTTGTTTGAGATTCTCTTGAGGGGACATTTTCTTTCCCATTTTCTTTTCTATTTCATATTTCTCCCCTTTGAAAAATGAGTCACCTTCCCAAGTCATACCCATTTTCTCCCCTCAGATACAAAGCCATCTGTGTAGCTCTCAGCACTTTTTTAATCAGGAAGACAGACATGCATTTTGTGCTGATTGGCAATACATTTGCTTGAACCCTCCAAAAAGGAACTAGTCGGAGGTCACCCAGAAAAAGAAAGAAGTGCATCAACACAAAGAGGAAAGGCAAGTAGGTTAGTCAATACACAGGTTAGTCAAAGACGTTGCTTTGGACAATGACCTCTGGTGATGATCTATACTTTCAGAGTGCATTCACACCAGTCTGCTAGACTCTGTGCAGTCACAGACTCAACATTCAGTTGGGGGTGAGGCATTCTTCCAGACCACTGCTGCACTAATCAACCAGGCTTTAAAATGAGCAGCTCTACACCCACTCCACATCGGACCTCGTTCAACTGCTGCTGGACCTTCCTTCTCTTCTTTCCCCAGCTCCAGCTCACCTGGGTTTCCTCTGGAAAAGTTTTTTCCATCTCTGTCTCCTCATCCAGCGGATTTGCATTAATGTTAGACTCCAGCTATCGTTATCCTCCAGTCTGTCTTTGTGAAGTTCCACCATAACACGATGGGGGATTGTACTGAAGTCAAGATTAAATGCAGGGTGTTGGTTTCCTTAGCTAGGCTTTTTGTTATGAGCTGGCATGTTTGAATACGGACTGATGAAACAGATAGCATCAAACTGATTGTGTGTAAAGTGCTCTGAGATGACGTTGTTGTGAATTGGCACTACACAAATAAAGCTGAACTGAAAAAAAGCTGAACTGAATTCTGTTTCTCCTTGTTTATGATTTATTTATGTGCTTATTTCTTAAAGTTGAAGGAGATTGTGTTCTTCCCCAACGTACCTGCGATGGAAAACAACTGAAGGCCACACAGTGTTATAAACCTGTTTTACACTGTGGGGGCTGAGGGAGAGCCGTTGTGAATGTGAAGATATGTATAAAATACTCGGTTTTTAGCAGAGAAGTCAGAATGACAGCTTGAACTTTGTGATGTGCTGCTCTCTCTTCTAGATCAAGCAATAAACATAAATCAGACTCTGAATACGCCTGTGTTTATTACAAAATGTCCACTGCTGGAACATATACTGATAAAGTGAAATTTACTGTGTCCCAGTTATCATCCAGTTTAAGCAAATTCATCATGAGACTCAAAATAGTGCAATTTACAATAACTGTGTTCATATTAGCCAGTTTATAAATCAATAATCAGAATCAAATTTGTTGGTATTAAACAAGCAGCCCGGTACAACAAAATGTCTTTACACTGCCTTCCTAAGGACCAACTGAATTCAATGTGATTCAGTCCGCCATTCTGAGAATGCATGGGACTGAAGGCAAAATGGAAAAAACTCCAAAATTAACAGGAATAAAAAACCTCCAACATAAGCAAGCTTAGGTAGAGTAGCCATAAAGCTTGACTGTGTTGTGGTGGAGAGGACAGGACAGGGGGGACAACAAGCAATATAACTCTTAGTCAGGAATACCTGCTTTAAAACAAAAACAAACTAATTAATGACAAGAACAATGTTTATTCATGGAAAATAATGAGCAAAGACAGAAAAGTGTCTCAGAGGTGCTCAGTGCATCATCAAACATACCCCGGATAAAAATGTAGGGACAAATGCATGAAGGAGAGACAGGAGTTTCCTAATTCGGAAAGAGGGCAGGCTGAGAAGTCTGTTTTATGTATGAGTCCAGGACAAATGCTGGTCAAAAATAACTCCAAGGTTCCTCACTTTAGAATTGGAAGCCAAGGTAATGCCATCCAGAGAGATGACAGGGCTAGAAAGCGTCTTCCTGAGGCGCTCAGATCCATCTGTCAGTCTGTCGTCCCCCCGTGACCTGTGCTCCACTGTGCTGTGCTGGGGAAGCAGCAGAAACAAGATCAACAAACTGGACAGAAGAGCTGGTTCTGTCATCAACCGCTGCAAACCGGACACTTTGGAGACAGTGGTGGAGACAAGGACTTTGAACAGGTTGTTTTCCATCATGGATAACTTCTCACAGATGGCCAGCGGAGCTCCTTCTCCAGCGGACTGATTCGGCTCCACAACAGGATGACAGACACAGGAAGTATTTCTTGCTCATCAGGTCAGGTTGTGAGAGGTTTGAGCAGTGCCTCTGTATATGTTATTTTATTAGTCATCTGTGTTAGTGGCTATTTATATTCATATATTTTCAATTTAGCACCCTTTTTTCATTTACATACATGCACATGCAAGCACAGACATATATGCAAAGGTTAAAGTGGGCCTGAGCCCTTCAAAGTGAGCGCTGCTACCTCATGGCTGAGCTCTGCCACCTTAGTCAAGCAAATTAATTATTCACTTCAAAATGGTGTGGACTCACTCGAGCTGCAGGGATCTTATATAAACATGAGTGAAAGACAGAAAGAAAGAAGAAAAAGAATAGCAAAAAAGAGACCAAGACAGTGGAAAAAAAGTTCAGATAATACAAAAGTTAGAGCAGCTCACTCCACCCCATATAGTTCCTGGAGTCACGAGGCTGAAAACAGAGACAAAGTTGGACAAAACTCTTTCTTTACATCAAATTAAAAATGGGTTCAGTTAAGTTAAACAACCAAGAATACAAAGTTAGAGAAGAAAGAAAGAAACTCAATTCCCTCTTTGTTCAGAAGGAAAGCAGCTTCAAACAGCTTTGGATATTATCCTGCTGAATTGTTACCTTTCAATTAGTAAATCCTAAAATTTTCATCCTTCTTTGTCATGAATATTTTATTTTATCATATCAATATTTAAGATGAGATTTACAAGAAATATTTAAACTTTTACTTTTTAAAGAGAATATTGCTGCTAAAACCTATTTGTTAAAACCAGAAGTTATTGCATTTCTTTCCTTTAGAAGTATTTTTTTCTCTTTCAAATATTTATTTGTCCAACAGTAAAACATCTCATGGAGATGCTTGATAATTCACTCCTTTCCCTTTAATCAGATCAGTCCAGCCTGATATACACAATTGCATTTATGCAATACACACCAACCTACATGTAAACATGAATTTGTACACACAGTGAACATTTTATAAAATGCATATACAATATATGCATGTAATCCCTGTGCAATAAGCTGTACCTCCTGATTCAGGGCAAAGAAGAGATGAAAACTAAATAAATAAAAGAAAAAAAGAAATTACCATGAGGTCTGAAGCTCCATCCATCTTTTCTCTTGTTCCTTGTTTCAGCTGTAATCCTGTTTGTTCCATGATGAAGACCTGTTTTACTCTGCTCGTCTACCACATGATGCTGGAGGTCTGTGGTTTCAACCAGGAGATTGTTCAAATTGTCTTTGCTGTCATAGGACTCTTTGGAAAAACTGGGTGTACTGTCTCTGTTTCTGAGATTTTTTGGTAGTATCCTCAGTATGAAAAAAGTTGATTCAAAGTATAAATCCAAGACTCATTATTTTGACAAGAAAAGTGTATGTGTGTAGCTCATTTCATGTACAGGACAGTTCAAGGTGCTTTTTATGAAATAAAGAAGCATTACAATGGGATGCAGAAGAATCATTAAGAATACATTAATATACTGGATTATTCCACAGCTGGAAAGCTATTTTTGTGCATATAAAAACAGATGAATTAGTGCACTATTTTGATTTTTAAAGTTAATTTAAGTTTTGGCTGCCAAACTGTTTCTTTTTCCCTTCAGAATTATGCTAATCTAATATTACTTTCTTTTGGCCTACATACATTTAACCTACATGACTATATAAAATGATTTATTTATTTTAGTTTTGAAAGACAAATGGCTGCATTTTGTAGGCAGAGAGACAGAAAGAGAGACACAGAGAGAGAGAGAGCGCGCGAGAGAGAGAGAGAGAGAGACAGAGAGAGAGAGAGAGAGAGTGTTTTCTGATGTATCTGAGACCACATGATGTGAATTTTAACATGATTTTCTCTTCAAACTGTAATGAGCTATGAAGGCGTTAAGAACCCAAGAATACTGAAACATTTTTATCTCTGTTTTATTATCTATGTTTAGGATTTTTAATAGAAATGTTTCACTATTGTGTCGGACTGTACAGTTAATATTTCAAAAAGTCAGAATAAAAATAACTCTTTAAACCTTTTGCTGCGCTGCATAGATCTTTAGTTAGTTTCTTTTTTTTATGCTCTGCTGTAATCGTAAAGAGATCTTTGACCTTCTTAACAGGCATCAGATTGAATTGAATCAGAGATTGGATGTATTACTGTGGTCTTAAATGGCTCAGTGGGACTTACTTGCTTCTCCTTTGCTGTTTTCCTGCTGCTGCTTCGCTCTTTTCATTGATCTTTCTGTATTCGCTTTAAAGCACATTGAAACAGAAATGCTATAAATAAACCTTGACATTAAGTACTACCGGATAAAATAAATTCTGTCATTGAGAATTTTTCTTTTATGAGTGCATGATCATTTCATTCAGTGTAGATTCATTTAGATTCATGATGCCCCTGGCATCATAAGCACTTCCTCTTACCTCTAATAACAGATACTGCAGATAGTTGTTGACAGTAGCACTGCAGCAGGAGCCCGTGTTGACTGCCAGGAATATTGTCAATTTATGTGATGTTTTTTTTCTAAAGCCAGCTGAACTACTAAATGTAATCACAGCAAGAATCATTTATAGCTGCTGTACATATTTTTAGCTTTTGCAAGTGTTGCAGTGTCTTTTATTTTATTTTTAAAAAAGGATAAAATCAAGCCAAACTACACTATGAACCATATGTACATACAGTGAAAATACAAGTGACCCATAAACACGTCCACAGGAAATACAGAATCTAACAGAATGGTTGAAAAGAAGCACCTCTTACAGAACAGCACAAACCCCTGGTCTGAGATGAACAGTCTGTTAGTCTATATCATTTTTGGAGCAAATCATTTTTGATAATTTTCCAGCACCAATATTTACTGTAACAGTAAAATCAGGAAGTGCTCAACAGCAGCTTCACCTTATCTAAACTAAGACAGATCAGAAACGGCCCATCCTACTGAGGAGTTTGCAAACTTCTTCAAGCAGAAACCCACCTGAGGGTGTAGGTTTCCTCCCGCAGGAACCCAGGAACTATTATGGAGTAAAACAAGGACAGTCATTTTCATGTAAAAGGAAACATCAAAAAATTAAAAAACACTCCATATGGAGTTAACAAACAACTCAGACATAAACGATTTAAACAGCAAGACAGAAAGCTGTGATCACATTATTTACAACTGAATAAATACACCGAAGATCTAATTAAGTTAAAGTTTCCTCATCTGTATTTGACCTGGGAAAACAAAATGTTCCACATTGGCTTTTTACAAGTGTTTCTGAGTTGGATGAGGACAGTTGTGCGCACTATATGTGTACAGACCGGTGCAGCCAAGCCTTTTAATATTAAAATATCCACCTGTCTGTTTAACAGCACATTACAATAACTTATGTTTTTTCTAGGAAATACCAAAAAATCTCAAATAAGGGCTCCTGTACATCCCAGGTTGGAATAAGAAGAAGGAAAATATTTTTATTACAGCCTATGTGCCTTCCAGAGTTTGAAAAGCAATTTGGCAAATGCTATGGCATCATTTTAATATGTTGAACAGCAATGGTGATAATAATGCATCTGATGTAATGAAACCTCCACGTGAGTCTGCTAGTTAGTCAGTGGTGTTATTAACCACATTCAGCGGGTGGATCTGAGTCTCTACATGAGCATTTATAGGTTGATATTCTTGCGGTTGAGGGAACAGATCTGGCAAGACACATGCTTTAATGCATGTTTTTGTAGTATATTGCACTGATGGTGTTAGGAAGACAAGCAACAGAATTAAATTAATTAATCTTAATGGCTACTTATCCTTGAATGAGTGGATCAATGAAAATTAGTGTAATTGTCCTCTGGGGGAAATAATGTTATGACAAGAAAAATAAAGAAAACCTTTGTAAGTTACGAAAAGTCTGGTATTAATGTCTGACAAAAGACATTTCTGTTATGTTTTTCTTGTATTCTAATGAACTGAAGAGCAGAATAAAACACAAACATGTCAGTGCAGTGTTTGTGAGAGTTTAATGAATGTCACAATCTTTGTGACAAGTTTGTAAGCAGGACTGAGGAACACATCTTTTTAAATTTATTCTTATTCCTTTAGTTATCTTAATGTCAATAAATTGAAAATATTAGCAACTATTTCTTATGAAAGAAATATTTATGAAATATAACTGAATATGTTTATTAATATTGAATGTTTCTGTTTGTTTTCAAGTTGCAGTTTAAGAGCTGTGTGGTAGCTTGCCTTATTAAACGAGGGAGGGTGAAGCTTGGGGTCTTTCAGAACAAGTGGAGAGAGACATGAAATAAACCTCTGAATGTGAAACACACTTTATATTTCCTCACCCACTGATTCACCAGCGAGTTCTTAGTCAGTCGCAATGGAGATTTTAATTGTAAACCATATGAAAGACATAGAAATGAATTAATTTGTAGTTTTTTTCAGATGAATCTAGTCAATCATTCTCTTTTATTTCAAGTAATTACTGTGAGCTAATTTCACACTTCACAGGGTGTTTGTAATAAAGAGTATTAAAGGAGGATGAACAGTAGAAATGGCTGCCAGTAAATGAATATTATGGTGAAGTAACCAATTCAGACAATGACCATCTTGGACAGGACTTTACTGGGACAGAATTGACTTTCATTCGAACCAATCCTCTAAAGCTTTATGACTGGCAACATGCCTGTAGCTTGGCATGCAGTGTTCATTTATTATTTATGAAGCCTTTTCTTTACTATGATTTTGGAGGGAGCACTCCTGAAATCTCAGCTCTGTATCTACTCCACTTCTGATTAAAGTCTATTAACACGGTAACCAAAGGTATCAGCTGTCTTCTTACTTTTATTACAATTTGTATTATTTTTTAATCATCATTTACCCTTTGCTTTCATCATTATTTGTTGCTCATATGTATTGGTTTTTGGGGCTGCACGGTGGTGTAGTGGTTAGCACTGCGGCCTCACAGTGAGAGGGCCGCGGGTTCAAGTCCCAAGTTGGTCTGATTCTGGCTGAGGAGGGGTTTGACACTGTGGCCTTC
>JAVQJG010294319.1:0-23388 GCA_036024015.1 Craterocephalus amniculus | reverse complement strand
CCCCGGTGGACGAGAGGGTAGCCTCCCTCCGCCTTCGGGTGGGGGGACGGGTCCTGACTGTTGTTTGTGCCTACGCACCGAAAAAGCAGTTCAGAGTACCCACCCTTTTGGGCTTCCCTGCTCAGGCTGCTGCCCCGGCGACCCGACCCGAAAATGGATGGATGGCATATCAATAATAAAACATCTATTTTTCCAACATATTTTCTGTGATTAGTATTACAATTCAATTTCCACATTTATTATAAAAAAACACTTTGTTCTATCAGATTATTATTTTCTACAGGAAATTATGAACACCTGCAAGAACATGAATCAGAGACTGCAGCATAGGTACAGAGAGTGCCAACATGTATGCCTAATCCAACTTGTTTAGCAAATATGTCATCATACCAGCATCATTTTTTAGAGGCACTTAAACCTATCTAACATGTCATCATACCAGCATAATTTTTTAGAGGCACTGAAACCTATCTAATATGTCACCATACCAGCTTCATTTTTTGTTTTTCCTTAGGGGCTCCTTAAAATCATGGCTGGCTTTTTACCAAAGTAGCTGGCTGAATCAATGAAGAAACCAGCTGGAGCCAAACGTTGCCAACCCTGGCTGGTGGCTGGTGTCTATTTCCCACCCTTAACATATGCTTACCTCCACTTCCCTCTCCTTGTGTAGGGCTGGCAGAGCCAGGCCGGCTGCTCCGCTGTGGCTGCGACTCTGAAAACTGGGGTGCCAGGGTCAGCTGGCGATCCCGGTGAGAGCTGTTCGGATTGGCTGTGCCGTCAGGTGTGCGTAGAATCTTGGACCGGCTTGCAAATGCAGAAATATATTCACTACTGATGGCAGAGGGAATAAGAGAAAAAGAAAACAGATTCACTTTGTTGTGATATGAATTTATGACAATTAACAAAAAATAGACCATTTATTGTGCAATCAAATACAAAAGTATTAGGATCACCAGAAAATGTTGATAACTTTGCTGCAGTGTATGTGTAACAAAGTTGTTGAAATCTGAGGAATGTGTAGCCATTCAAGACATGTTTTATCTTTTTATTTGGTTCGGTCCATGAGATCCTACAGCCACAAATAATTTCACAGAGGTTTCAGGGCAAAGTAGCTGTGTTGGCTGTATCAGATCCACTTTACACAGGCTTCATGCCCTCGACTTTTATTAGTATCCATTTCAGTCAATAACCCCATTCTGGTGATACACTATTGATGACCTTGGGTAGCTGAAGATCTATACATAGTGTGGTGATATTTGAAAGATTGTAAGGTTTCAGGCTACTTGTGATGTAATGCTTGAATTTAGTATTTTTACACTGCCTTATTAGATTTATAACCCCCCCCCCCCACAGCAATTTAGCATGGTGCAGGCAGGGTTAGAGCATGGACCTTGTATGAGCAACTTCAGCTTATTGTGAAAAAGAAAACATTTAAGCCCTATCAGCAGCAGTCATCAAAAGATGGAGCAACTGGATGAATGAAGACAACAAAAGACAAGACTTGCACTTTGTGGTACATAACTAAGAAACAGGATGACTTGAATACATATCCTTTCAGCAACCAATCACTGTGAAATGGACTAAATTCTCCTTATCTTCTAGTCAGGCAGGAGCCATATGATCTACATCCTGTGCAGCAATCCTATACCTCATCAAATTGATGGATTCCATTCTTGTTTCTGCTCAGGGTACCAACAGTGACTCCAAATTTCCTTGGCCACAGCCGTGAGTTGCAAATCTTTGTTTTATTTTTTTTAATATACATTGAGGTATAATATTTGCAAACTTATTCAACAGCTAAATGATATTGGCATAGCTGTTCCATGAATTGAGTTCATTCCTAAAAAAATCGTACTTAAATTCAGAAACTAGCAGAGAAACAATGGAAAAGAAAATCTGACTGGAAGCGAGCAGGATTGTCCCCCAGGTTTTACCTTGAAGAAAAAGAAAAATTACAAAATGTTTTCATTTCCCTTGAAAGCGAATGAAAAAAAACACATCTGCCTATGTGGCATTTGCCAAATTGCAGTGTTGCTAAGATTCCATTCTGCTCAATATGAATGGCCTTTTACTCACAAGAAAAGAATCGTCATCCAGACCGGGGTGAAATGAGGCTGTTCTGTTTATACTCAGCCAAGATGTTTTGTGGAGGTGTTTTACGTTCCTGGGGGATGGGAGGGGGGATAACTGAAGCAGTTTCCTGGGACTCATTACTGCTGGCGAGATTTGGGAATCAAGTTCGTCTGGGATTTGAAGGAGCGGAGAAACATGGGAGGTTTGACTGAATGGGGGTCTTTGTAGCTGCTCGTTTAAACGCATGTCACAGTCTCACAGACCAGCTTGGCAGTGCTGAGTCACCCATCGGTGTCCAACAACACTCGCCAGCTCTCTGCATTGACACACATACACATCTCAGGGTTGTAAGGAGCCTCTACAGTTATGACACTTATTGTTATTGGTGTCAATCCATAACTACTCCTAATCAGTCAGATGTATCCATTTTTTCATAACTGCATGCTTTGTTTAAATAAACCTTTCAAGTCTCTAAGTCTTTGATTTGACATTTTAAGCAATTTGCATAGTGCCCCATGTTGTTAAAAACAATCAATCCATAGTCAAATTTAAATACATTGTCATTACTATCTATGAGTTGCAATACATAAACTCTAGATCTATGAGTAAAGCATTTATTTGCTGGGTGTCAGCCTCATATGCTTCACCATTTCCTCTTTTTTCTACTGTGCTTGACAGATCCTTTTCTTTTGTCAGCATCTACTCACATACACTTGTGGTGACAAAACCCAAGTGACAACCACTAAGTTATAGCATGTTTTATTAAAAAAACAGAACCACATAAAGTTTCATCTACCTGGAAGAGTCCTGATTGCGTTCCTCCTGGGAATGTCCTTTCCTGGCTGTACCTTCATATGCCCCCTCTAACTCTGAATCCTGGGAAAACCGCCCACAGACTGAATCTGAAAGTGAGGGTGACAGAGATGGTAGCTTCATTAGTAGCTTCATCTTAAATAATACAATACAATACAATAAGTTGAAATGAACAAGTGGGGCTTGGGACTTTTATTGGCTCACCTCAGTAAGGTTAGTAAAAGAGGGTTGATGATGCAATTATCAACCAGTATTAGTCCACTTATCTAGAAAAAGCAAGGCACGCCATGGTGACGACCACATTTTTTTTTCTTTCTCTTGTGCCATTTACACAATTTAGCTTGCACTACAGTACGAGTAGCTTCAGAAAATACCGGCAGATGCTTCCAAAAATCACCTGGATTGCTGATAAAATCCCTGGTCCAAAAAATGTGAGACGGAGGTTAGGCATCTGAGAAGGTGACAGCACAGGCACACCCCAGGGGACGGTACTTTTTTTTTACAGTTTCTCTTCACACTTTGTCTTTCGTTTCCAGTAGAGCTCAGAATGCTGTCATCTGCAAAACTACCCAGATGACCCTGCAATTGTTGGGGGTGGATTAATGCTGAACATGAGGCTGAGTACAGATTAGTGGGAAACTACCTCATACTATGGTAACAATCGCCTCATAATGAACGTGAAGAAGACAAAGGTGATGGCTGGGGATTAAAGTGAAAATATGAACAAACCAAACTTTATTTCCTTCCTGGGAGGTAAGGTAGAGGGAGTATAGGACTACCGAACCAGGAGAGATCAGCTGGACAACACACAGAACTGCAAATGCAACACTGAAGCTGTCTAGAAGAAAGGATAGAACAGACTCTACTTTTTAAGAAAGTGTGAGTCATTCAATGTTTATTACAAGATGTTGCAGTTCAGTTTTAAGGTGTTGGTGGAGAGTGCACTCTACTCTAATTTGCAGCAAGTTGTGGAAGTAGCATCAGAGCCAGAGACTCAAAAAAGCTGAACAAAGAGATACAGAGGGCTGGCTCTGTGGTGAAGACAGCTTCGCTCTGCAGCCACAGGAGCCGACAGTGTGAAGTGAATTCTGTGCGAGCTGATTTACATAATCTATAACTGCGAGACTTCTACATAACAAAGAAAGCGCGTTATTCTTGGCTACAGTAACAGTCACACACACAGACTTTTTTATGATGGCTTACATTTGTTAATTTTATGCTTGATCGATATAAAATCCATTCGGGGATTAATACCATATCTTTCCATCTTTAACTTGAAAACAAAATAGTCAAATACTATTTAAGAATAACAAACAAAAGAGCACAATCTGATGCTCTGTGGACATATTTACGATAAGCTAAAATAGGTCATTAGTCATTTGGCATTCATTTTGCTGAGTCTTTATCCTGTAAGATTTCTGAGGAAGCTGATGGTGCTTCCTTGTCTGGAGTGGCTTGTGCTCCTTATGGACCCTGGGCATCACATCAAATAAATCAGATAAGCACCAAATGAAATGCAGCAGGTGGAAAGGAAATTACATTTTCCAGCCGAGAAGGAAATTGCCAGAGCAATCACATGTGATCAAAATCCTTTACTTTTACCATGACTAAGTTATAGTGCTACTAAATCAGCTATTAGTTAAGTGAAGTTGGAAACCATAAGAAAGATAAATCACACACCGATGCTTTGTCGCAGGGAATCGTTGGTGCCCGGGCGGCTGCCGGAGCGTGTAGGAGGTCGTGAGTTGTATCGAGAAGGAGGCAGGCTTCCTTCCTCTCTCTTCTGTCTGGTCTGGGGGTATTCCCTGTCATTGCTACTGGCATGTGTCTCAGAGATGGCTCGATGGTCACTGTGCATCACATTAGCAAAATTAATACAAAATTATAATTAAAAAAAAACAACAGATTTTGTGAAAGTAAGGGATGTTCATATTTGCGTTTGTCTTTTTTTACACGTTTGTTGTCAAAGCTCCTGATGGTTTTCATGACCTTCCATCAATACTATATTTACATTGTTGCAGAGAGTTCTCTGGCTAAATTTCACTTAACATGATTAAATGGAGGATTAGAAATAAAAAAGTGAAAGATGATGCTCCTTTGTTTCCATGGCCGTATCATTTTACATCTCATAACCTTCAGAATTACTCATCTTATTCCTATTGTCAAGCTTACAGTATGTTAAGAAAGGTTCACTTCCAGTGCTTATTCCTGCTTTTCCTGCTGATTCCTTCCTTTTCATTTCAGGCTTTGCGATGATTTATGCCAAACTGTAAATGAACCATTTCCCACTGTACTAGTTTTATTGGCAGCAGAAGCTTCATTATGCAGGTGGTTTAACAAAGGTGGCTGCACTATCATTGTCAAAAAGACCCACAGGTCAGACCGCAAAGCTGTTTGTGCTGTTGTAAACTAATCAGATTTAGATCTGTGTTGTCTAATTCCAGTCCCACAAGGACAGGCCCAGTCCCAGGCCCATTCCCAGCTCCAGTCTTTGTGGGACTGGAATTAGACTCTGCATGTTTTAGATACTTCACTGCTTTGTAAGACCTGACTCAAATTAGCTGTTCAGTAACACACGTGTGCTGAACTTGGCAAAAAGTTGTCAGGCAGATCTATCCTTATTTGAATCAGGCTTGCTGGAGCAGGAAAATATCTAAAATTAGCTCAGCAGTGGCTCCAAATAAACTGGAACTGGAGAACATTCTTCTTATGAGAAACAGGACAGAAAACAGGTGTTACAACCCAATTACAAATTTCAAAGGCAGTTCACAAATTATATGGAAATCACTTTCTGCTCAAAACGCCACCTAATTTACCTTTAACCAAAATTTTGTTAATATCTGTGTCATGCTATCATGCTGATACCATCAAAAAGTCATTCTGAAAGTAAACTGTAAAACTGAACTTTAATACTTTGCCTGTGTAACTTACCCCCCACCTATATTACGAAGAGAACTTGGGGTGACAGGTCGTTGTAAGGGCTCATCACCATTTGGCTGAGTCAAAGGTGTCGTCTTCCTCTTCACTTTTGTCATGTTGGTCATGATCTACCACATTTGAAAATTAACTTTAGTACAGTGACAAAACCTGCATCTTTATATCTGCAGATTTCTGTCTGCATTTACGAAATGTAAGCAGAGTATTTAAATGTACATAAGCTACAAGGCTGCATTCAGGAAATGTTGCCAGTTTAGAAATCATAGTATGGTTGTTTTACAAGAAATTACCAGGCAAAAACAGAACAATTAGCTACTTGACAAAATTATATCAGGGGTTATTATCTCTTATTTCAAACAAGCACAGTACATAAAACATGATTCTGTGGTTACACCCTAACCCTAAATCTCTGCTAACTAACCCAACCTTAAAAGTATGACCTGGTGAATTCAATATTCAATTATAAAGAGAAGCCGCTGTGCATACAGAAGTTGATAGTTTTTATTATCACTGTCACTGCGTTGTGCACAATATATTCGAAACTATCTTTTGACAGTCCCTCTTAAAAAAGGCAAATGGTAAAATAAATGATTTAAGTGACTCTTGTTCTTCTACAGAGAGCATTTAGAAGCTAAACAACATAATACATTTTAAGTCTTCAGGTACTTAAACTGAGTATGTCCCTGTAGAATGCATACATACAGAGCAGTGACAACATTCCACTTCTATTCAGGTTTTATTTCTTCTTAAACTGGTCAGTAATGCATAAATGCTATTAATACATTTCAGTAACTTGAACTGTGCACCAAGTATGTCTGCAGTCTGACTTGTGCATGTGAAGAAGTGTGCTGTTCTTACTCCCAGGTACTCAGTGGTGAGCAGAGTCTCCCCAGACAGCTCTCTGTTTTGTGGCTGAAGAACTTCCTCTTTGTGAAGTTCTGTCTCCATTAAGTCTTCCTGTGACAACATAAAAAATAAACTGAAATTAAACAATTTGTGTTTGATATAAAGTTCCAACACAACTGATACCACCATTCAATGTAACACTTTCAAAATTACCAACCATAACATAACCTGACTTTAGGTATATGACAATTGCTGTGAATACAGTCACTTTAATTTTGTTACTTTTGTCAGCTATTGTAAATATGAACTTGTTCTCAGGTAAAGCAAATGGAAAACACTTACCACTGTGAATATGTATGTACAGCATGCAACCATCAAGGACAGACACATACTCTGGACAAACATACTCAATGACTTACAACCATATAACTCATCTTGCTAACCCATTTTTCCACCACATACAATCGTTCAAGCCCAGCAGCCCCCTATAAATACACAGGCGAGACACCCAATATCTGTGTCATGTTAAGATAGCCATCTGTTTCAGAAATGTGTCAAAGCAGGTCCTGTCTGGTATCTCTTCCTCATTTTGTTTTTTGTTTCATATATTTGTTCTTTTCCTCACCGCTAGCTCATATATTCTTATGCCTGTGCCGAATCAATGTGGAAATAGATTAAAATCAAGATGGCACAATGACTGTCTAACAGGCTGGGGGGGGGGTGTCTTACATCATTGTCATCCTCCTCTTCCTCATCATCAGACTCTGGCCCTTCTTCCTCAGCTGTTGGAAAGGAGTATAAAGATTAAAACCATGTAATTTCTCCACTGTTCACACGATGAAATATAATTCCAAAGATATAAATAATATCTATAATATCTATAAGTGTAATTCACACTTCACATCTAATTCACATTAAAAAAAAACATCTTCTACAAGAGTTACTGAGACAACGATGACTTAGTTTAGGATTGATAGTGCCTTGATGTGTACTGACATAGTAAATTTGTTTTCACCAACCTGAGTTTAGCTGTTTGATGATGAACTCAATCTGCCTGTTGAGATCTGGGTTTTCCTCTCTGTTGTAGCACCGAAGAATTTCCTCTAAGCTCTGCACACATGTGGGAGCACATTCACAATGCTTATTTTCTAATAAGCACTAACATGAAATCTAAATCCTAGTGTAAAAACAATACTAACTTTATTTATATAGCACTTTTGAATATTGATGTAGTAAATATAACTAGGCACTCAGAGACTGCAAACTTTCCGCCAAGCCATTGTACTATTTTTTGCCAATGATTGTAGGCATTAGTTTCTTAGATAGAAACTCTAATGTCCAAATTATTCCCAATCCCTTCATGTTTGTGCCTGCTCACAATGATAAAAAAAATTTCTGGATCGAGGCAGTGATCTGGATCACGGCAAGAATTTAATTACTCAGAAATTGTCTAAAAAGTTATGGTTCTGATAGGCAGCCAGCCTAATCAATGCTGCCACAAACATATTAGAGGTAGAAATAATTATGGGGAAAAGCAAACATTACAGATAAAAAACAGCAATAAAATGTAACAAAATTGAAGTAATACAAAATCACAAAAAGTTCTCCACTAAAGCCACATTTTAAGAAGTGGCTTAAAAAAAGTTTTTATTTAGCTGATGTAATCTCATAAAAAATAGATAATGCTTGTCAGTTTAAGATAATCTGATGGAAGTGAGAAATATTCAGGGCCATTAGTCTCCATCAGCCCACCATTTAATGGCAAAGCCTTTTTTTTACAGTATATTATTACAATGCTTATGAATGGAGTAAAAACAATAACTGGTTTTGTGTCTGGCTTACCTGAACACCTATTTTTCACCCACCATTTTGCCAATGAACCCTAACTCTGTGCTAACATTAAGAGAGACAAATGCAGCAAAAAACATCAACTATGCCTGTCTTTCCTCCAAACAGCATTTCTGCTACCTCACCATTTCTTTGGCTTCCTGTCGGATGGAGGGGACACACAGGATACTGTACAGGGCTCCATTAACATATGGTCGAATCTGAGGACAAGCAAGTGACAGCCACAAAAATCATCCGTCTTAGTGATCTTAGGACAAATTATAACAGCACATGCAATTAGTAATCATGGACAGAGGAAGAAGGAACAATGTTTAAATTTTAATAGCATTACTACTGTTAATGCAGATAGTATATTATCGGTAAAAACTGAAGTGTATCAACACAAAAAAATCTGTTGATATTTTTTGATAAAAATTTAAAAAAAGTTTCTTATCTTATAGGTATTCCTAATTGTTGGAGAAAGTTTTAGTTGGGGCCAAACAGGAAGCAAAGCTTAACAAAACTTAGTTCTAAAGGAAGCTTAGCTATATCTGCTTGGGTTACAGTTGCAATGCAATATCAACTCAACAAATCCACTAGTAGCAAAGCTGCATTTGTGGATTTATGTGGCAACTATTAATGGCTGATTTATATGTTATATAATAAACGGTTATAAAAGGTGTAAACCAGTGAAACCTGTAAGGAGCACATGGCTTATACTCTACATGTAAAATATGTGTTCAGTGTGTCGGCAGATGTGTGAATCACCTCATGGTTCTCATGTCCAAGGAGGTCAGTCAGAACCTTAAGTACATGTTTGGCATTTTCTGCACACTTCCTTTTCCCTGCACGAAGACAGCCATCCAACACACACAGACACACACTTTTATTTTTCCACAAAGATCTTTTTTCCGTGTCTAGTAGTTTTTTTGGCAGGTGAATGCCTCGGATTAATAATCGATTCCATCAATCCCAGTAATTTTCTAAATGTAAGACACTTATTAACTGTTTAGCCAGAGGTACCTGAACTCTCAGCTTTTTAATGAATAGAACATGCTCTGCTGATATGTCTTTGTTCTGTTGAGTAATGTCGACAAACAATATAATATTCAAAGGCTATGTTTAAACTGGGGACGCAACAATACCAATTTTTTCCAAACTGATATGATACTGATAATTGAATCTGAGTACTTGCCGATACTGAGTACCGATACCAATACTTCTACCATGCTAAAAAAATGCAATAAATTGGAAGACAGGTTTTATTTCTTTTTCTGATTTTTACAACCAACAATGGTGAAATACATAAGAAATAAAATATAAATAAAAATGAGAACATAACTAATTTTTCAAGTTTTCAACTAAATTTTCAAGAAAATTAAAAAAAAAAATTCAAGTTTTCATTGCGCATAATAAATTGGGATCGGTTCCTGGTATTGTGCAACTTTTACTTTAAGAGTGTGAGTACTTTAGCGTGGTATCGGTATCAATGCAACCCTAGTTATAACATATTTAGATGAAGGGATAGGGGAGGTAAATGGGCATTTCACAGATGTCTAGCTGTATCTGAGTGCTACAATCACTTTTACTGTTACCTTTAGTTCGTAGACACAAGTTCATTAGCAGAGCTGCAGCATAATCCAGGGTGTAGTCACTGAGGCAGTCAGAGTCCTGCAGCTCATCCACGAGCCAGCCAACCAAATCATCTGCTATCATGGCTGTCTGCTGACTTCTCCTACCAAAACAAAAATATCCAAACTTCTCATAAGAGCAAAGATTTATACACATATACCTATGAAAATTCTTTTTAGAAGTGGTTTAAATCTAATAATAAAAATAAAGAATAATAATATATCTTGTATCAAAACATGTTTGCTTTTATGAAAACTTGCTTTAATATAATATAGCATTCCAGTAAAATTGTCCTCAACTAATATGATTTTTTTCTTCACAGCACAAACTATTTATAATGTGTTTTCTAGACAAGACATTTAATGTAAACATATGGATTTTGGTTGTCATCTCTGAAGAAAATTGTTCATGAAGACCTTTTACCTCAGGCTGAGTTTCTGTAGGGCTACCAGTACATGTTCTCTTGTCAGTGAGTCTTTTTCCTCCTTTCTGAGAGCTTCTGTTAATAGTTTCAGAAGAAGTGGAATCTGGGAAAGGTAAATCCGCCCTGTGATCATAAACATACCAGGAATAAAGATGAAAAGAAAATGCATATCACAAAATAACTTAAACCTTTTAAGATCTTAGTGGCAGATGTAAAGGTTAGTAGAAGTTTTGGTTAATACAAATCTGAAGTGCAGATGTTGAGCGTAAGTACAACTTTGTACTGGCAAAAACAATGTAGTATGACTGACTTCTAAACAATTTCCCACTAAGAAACCTGACAGGAGCAACGATTTGTACAAGCTTGAGAGAGTAGATGTGCCCAAATATTTGAGGAAAATGTAACCTGCCTCCTTCTAGGGAACATAATTTACAGTTGCAGTTCTGAATGAAGAGCTATTGAGGTCTTCCATCAATCTCAGTTTCCACGAATATTAAATAAGAAAATAACTTGTCATTCAAAAATACAATGATGCTTAATTAAAAGTAGAGGAGAACTTACCCTCTGCAAGAGAAGCAAATGCATTGATGAGACGAGCAGTGTAATGTCGGACAGTCTCATTTGCTGATCTCAATAAATGAAGCACAGTTTTCTTTAAAAAAAGAAACAGTGTGAAACATTGTAAAACTATATACTTTACTTTCATAGTTATTCTGAAAAGACTATGCTTATGCTTAATTGTATTGGGTTCTATCATCGCTGGGCTTAACTACCCACTTCCATTTTTGGTGAGGATTTAACAGTGGGAGATACTGAATGTGGAAAATTAGCTAAACTGATATATTCTGGAATAATAAGTATGTTACAGTATGTTGGCAAGCGGCATACTCTTGAGAATGCTAACTTAGCTGTAAAGTATCAAATGTCTACATGAATGTCTTATTATCATATTATAGTCTGCTTGCACTGTTTCATTTTACCATTATAATCAACATATTTCAAATATGGTTCAAACGGTCAGTCATCCCATACTTCATTCAGTGTGTGAGACTATTGTAGAATTAAAAAAGAATTGTTGGATTGCTTTTCTTTGTAGGTTGCATGCTCTTTAGCAGATCTAAAATGTTGCTAAAACAATAGTACCCGATTGTGGAATGACTTTTACGGCCTTAATGTGTAAATTTTCTATACAAGTAACTGTGTTTTACTTCATACAACAACTTCATAGTGCTCATTCAGTTTTGAGGAAACAAAGACCAATGAAACCACAAGTCTCTGCTTTTTTGGTTATTTACAGCAACTTTAAAGTGAAGGTAGGGCATGTCTATGAACCATCACTGGACTACAGTCTTACTGTCACTCTGGGACACCTTGTTTCTTATCATATAAGCCTTTTGCATTGTCAAGTACAGGAAAATTCTGTTTGTATAAGAAGTTATGTTTGGAGTATTATGACTTTAGAGTGATTTAGAGGTTGCTTAAAGCACAACATGGCAAGTATAATAAGAAAAGATACTAGTTGGGGGAAGAGGATCATTTACTCACTTACAATCTTGACAAATTAGTTTGTAATACAGCCTTCTGTGATGATGGAGTCTTTAGTGTTGACCATTGTTAATAACTTTGCCATGTCTTGTGCAATGTATTTAAAGTGAATTATCCCTAAAATAATTTGAATCACTTTAGAAATGCTTTGAAGCATTGCACAAAATTGAACTACCCCCTGCACATGTTCCAGTTCATCAAGTCAGAACTGGAATTAAGAGCCTTGGGATCAATTAGGCAGTGAAATCAAAGAACAACAAACAATTCTTTTTTAATTTTTTATTTATGCTTCACTTTTGCTCTGACCGTTGATTGGAATATATGTTTACTGTCATAAACAAACTCACTGCCATCCCAGTTTACTGTTAAAACAACTTGGGGAAAAATCTAATATAGTGCTCCGTAGTGTGAAAACAACATGCAACTGCACTTAACTACTAACCAACCTGCTTTGTACTGTAGTGCTCCAGCAGATCATTGCTGATGTAGGCCTGAAGAACGGTGTCTCTCTGTTCACCAGGGAGTGAGCGAGTGAGTCTCTTAAAAACACATCAGAAACCAACCCCACAATTACAGAGGAATATACATGTTACACTGCTTACATTTAGGCTGACATACTGCTGCACGCATTTAAGTGACATAAAAAAATAGCCTATAGCTTTATCATGTCTCTGACTGCAATGTTTGTCATTCATTTAGCCAACATGTTTATCAAAAGTGTCTGAGAAAAATTCATTTAAATTATGTTCAGAAAAAAGAAATAAAAAAAACACAAACTTTAAAAAAAAAGAGTTCAGAGCTGTGGGATTCAGTAACTTACAAATGGTTATTGCGTAATATAAAATGAGTAAGTTGATGGTCAAACCAGCAACTGTCTAACTCAAGAACAACCACTTTTCTGAAGTTACAGCCTGATCATTGTACAGAAAAAAAGGAACTAAAAAATAAATCTTACCCAGCGTAGTGCCTGCAGCAGCAGACACTGAAGTCTGTCTGAGCCTTCAAGCAGGTCTTTCTTCAGTTTCTCATAATCTAGAGAGGGTAACATTGGTACTTCCTTAGGTCTTCTGGTGAGATATAAAGATATCAAACTTGCTTTAGCATGGCACCAAACTTTGCAGATTGGCAGATCAAAATGAGCATGTAATTAAGATAAAGAAACACTTCTTCAGACTTACTGTGGTGCAATGGATGCCCGAAGCATAGAAGAGGCCTAAAAAAGTATATAGATGATCTTTTTAAACATTCTTTATTTGAAATGTGCACAAAAACACACACAATTGTTAAAAGTGCATATTTCAACTTTGCGATTATTTTCATTGACTAGGGTCCCCCATACCAAGTAGTAGTTTCCTCCACCTACAACACTGGAGTTAATAACTATCCAAGACATTATTAGTAGGCATGCATGTATCATGCTTGGGTTACATGCTAAACAATAAAATACACATTGCATTATGGTATGGTTATATCATCCATGCAATAAATGACAATAAGCCTAAGAACCAGAACCAGAGAAGGCAGGTTAGTATCTCTGCAGTGAGTATTATCCCTCAAGGCACAAGCGTTCCAAGCATGTAGTTATATGAGACAAAAAGAATTGGAGTCTTATAAGCTTATATTTTTATATGTAGAAACATATAAATATCATGAAGGAGGTGGTGATGTGTGTGTTTGTCAGTGTTTACAGGATGGATTAATCTACCAGTGTGTTCTCTTTTCCTCTGTTCGTTTGAGAGGATTTGCTCTGAAACACAATCTGAAGCCAGCAAGGCTGGACCTATAGGGAGGGGGCTGCATACAGTCAGGGGAGTGATCCATGTCGTCTGAGGTTTCAGTTGGTCGGGTCACATTTTTGCTTTGTTGTACAGTCGTTAATGTGGAAAGGGGGGGTGAGCGATACCTAAATGCTTTTCTCTTTAATCATGCCCTACCCTGAGGAATGGCGAGGAACAAGTGGAAATATTTTTCTGAAATTCCTGAGTAAGCCATATCTGACTAAGGATTATGGAATTTTCATTTCAAACAACCAGCATTCATTCAATTTTGTATCAAGTATATAAACTATTGTGCCATCGTTTTTTATGCAACATATTTATTCTTGCAGAAGTGAAACGCTTTAGGTGTTGTATAGTCCTAACAAAAATCATATCCAAATTACCAGGTATGTTGACCATTTTTCATAATCTTTAAGCAATAAAGACAAGTTTAACTATAATCTAAAACCTTTCAAATCCAGGTTGATGGTCATGTTTCCTTATAAAATCATGAGTTGATACTCCATGGCAGTTATGCAATTATTAAATCATTCTACAACTCTCCAGTGCCTGCCTTTAATGGTGTTACGAGTCAGTACACTTATGAAAAGTGTTCTGGTTGACTCTTTTCATATGACTGTAATCTAACCCTTCCTGTCTGACAATGTGAGCGTGAGAGAAGTTGTTTTACATCAAAGCATCTCGTCTCCACCATTCTTGTCCCGTCATGGCGTCTAGCTAAATTCTTCTAAATGCTATACCATTAAACATAAGGAAAGAAAGCTGAAACTCACACAACTATAAGAAGTCAGACAACCTATAAGGAGAGTTGAGAAGAAGAACAATGACTAGGGTCTTTGGGAACAAGTGAATATAATGAGGTATGCTCTGAAAGAGGCTCTTGTGTGGCTTCACAAGTGGTCTGACAATAGGGGTCATTCTTCAAACAAATGAAGACAAACATCTCTTCAAACTAGGACAATCTACGGCTTGGCAGAAAAAAATAATGAGGGAATATGGAGTGAATACAAGGTAAGGCAAAGAAATGCATTCATGTTTCTGGGGAGCAGACATAATAGTATGGAGAGAAGGAGGAGGAGAAGGAGACGTAGTGAGACACAAGCAAGACAAGAAGTGGAACAATGACAATGGAAAAGATGAAACCATATGAAACTTACATAGCCATCATCATAGGGACTCATAGAGTAATAGCCCTTTGAGGACAGAAGCATCACACGTAAGACACACACATACACACACAGATTGATTGTTCAGTTCAAAACAGAAAGATATGAGAGTTCAACCTGAAAACTACAACAAAAGACCACTACCTTTACCTTCAAGTTGCCAATTGTTTTTTTTACTCTTCTCTAAAGTACAATTCAACAAACAGTAAAAATAAACCTTTAAAGGAAGGATTTATCTTGTTTGACAGTCCTTTCAGATCTGTATTCTTACTGGGGTTTGTATCCATGTACACCTTTAAAACACAAGAGTCAAGATAGGACCAGAATGTGTTGTGCTCTGCCAGGGGAAATTACTGGCTTTGTTAGTGAAAGTTACTCAGTGGAGAGCTTCATAGAAAGCAACACAATCACTTCTGAATCATTTCAGAAACCAATTGGAAAGGACATCCTGGTTGAGAGATTAAGGGACTGGGAATAATCTTAATACATCATATACTTGAACTTTTTTTTCATCTATCTGCTTATATGTGAATAAATTTGTTTTCCTGCTGATCCATTTCAAAGCACTTCTGCGCTTAAATTCTTGGTGGGAGCTCCAAACCTCTTCAAGCAGGCCTGCCGATTATTACCCTAATCCCAAAGCAAGATGGAAAGCTGATGAGGTTTTAAAAATGTAATTTCCCTCCAGTTCAATGTCACAAGTCTGTGTTTATGAGGATTCACATTTCCCAATTGTCAATACTCAGATAAAAACTGGTGTGGTCACTGAGAGAATGTAAAAGTAATCTAGAAAGAACACCAAACTCAGTTTTTAACAAATATTCACAATGACATCAAGAAAAGGTTTTAATTGGTTCTCATGCTCAAAGAAAAACAAATTAATTCTTAAACGGTTAATTAAACTCTGAACCAGCAATAGCAATAGCCTAAAACTGGCATACTAGCATTATGGATAGAGGGGATTGCAACAAAGTCACTCTGCTCTGCAATGTCATGAATCGACATGTACATGAAATGTGCTATACAAATAAACTTGGCTTGCCTTGCCAATGAAATGATGTTACAGTGAAATCAGGGGGTTATCTTTTCAGGAACTATTGGAGGAAGTATTTAATTTCACAGGTTCAAAGTTGTAAAGTAATTCTTCTATTCCTTTCTAAAGAAGTTTTTTACACCATTCTAGTCAATAGTTTCCAGGATATTTACAGTACATTTAGGATGTGGATTGTGATTCATGGCGTAGTGTACAAAGGGTGACGCGAATCACTTATCTTTAAAAGTCCTTTCCAAACAGCATCAGTTTAACCAGCCCTGAATGACGTGTTTCTTCTCAGTACTTGCCTGGTTAACATTTCCACTGCTTTATTGAAATCACTTATCCAGGAGGCCTTGTGTTGTTATATCTTCCTATCAATGAGGTGGGAAAGAGACAGAAGGAATGGCTGGGTGTGCTACTTACAGTGCCAGGCCTGGTGAAATCGGTGCTCAGCACCACATTCTGCCTCATCTGGCTGCTGAAGAGGCGAGCACACACACTTTGCAGGTACTCGGGGGAGATCTGCAGAAACAAAGCTCCTCATGTTTGAACTGTAACTGTGAAGAAAGTAGTTCCTACTGTATGTGTTTAAAAGTCATACTGTGAAATAGAAAGGTCTATTCTGAAAGCTCTGTGTCAAAAGTGGAATGCATGATTATCATCTTTGCGTGTGCAAGAACAGTTAGAGAGCTTTGTTTTTAAATGTATGTCAGTAAATGATTTGTGAAAGCACATAAAATCATGAGTTTATGAGTTCATGCAAATTAATGTGGGTCGACTCTATATCCATCTGCTGTAAACAGTTGTTTGCCCAACAGCATGCCTGGCCTACCAATTTTCCGCTGACTGTGGCTTCCAAAGAGTCGACAAGCTCAGCAGTGATCCCAATCAGGTTGTGGTAGTCGGCTTGCATCTTATTAAACTTCCGCACATAGCTGGTGGCACGTCGTTCTGATTCAGCCAGCTGAAGCTGTAACTGCTGTATAGCCTCTGTGCAGTCACACAAACACATTCAGACCATATCACATCATGAGTTTCACCATGTTAGAATGTCTAAACATCTCTTAGGAATTATTTAAAATTTAAAAAAGAAAAACTCTATCATCTTAGTTCGCAAAATTAATATCAACGAGTGCTTAAATGTATCCTGTTGCCTTCCTACTTTGCTCCTCCCTGTCCTGAACTCAGCTGGAATGAGCTTTTCTTTTTTCTTTTATTTAAGGGATGTCTGGAACAGTGTCTGCTTTTGTACCAGCCTATACACACAGGCAGATGATGTCCAAGCTACAGGGATGACAGTGGCTGACTCTCCAGCCCAGAGTCTGTGGATCCTTTTGCATTTGCATTTGTACTTTTGCATGTGTATATTTAACTCCTTATACCTGTTGACCCCTCTGCAAACTGTCAGACAGCTTTCTGTGGGACTGACAGGCCTTTTTTACCATTAACAAATATATAATAAAAAGGAAACTTGTTCTTCATTTAGTTTGGACTCACATATACATTCTATCTTTCAGGAAACACTAATTTTTTACTTTTACCAGTCTTTATTCACAAAACCTTGAGAGAGTAAAAAAACTTGCGTCCACAGCGAATCTTCTGAAACGCTTCTAATAATCTCCTCTGTCTGGATTTACCTAAGCAAATATGTAATAAGCAGGTGTGCTCTTGGACACATTTTTTAGTCACAATTGTGTACTTAAAGCAAAAAGAAATTCCATCCCATCAAAAAGTTTATGGCATTGATATAATGAAATAAATAAATGATTAAAAAAAGAATTTAAATTTTTCTGATCTACATATTCGGGATTTTGTTATTATTCTATGAGCTGTACTAATGGAACAATGAGGACCAGATGACTTGACCAAAATGGATGATCTGGCACAGACTTCTTGTGACAAATTATTCGCCGATTAAATTTACCTTTAGAACTCCTTCCATCTTCCTTCTGTGTGACTTGTGTTAAAGAACATCTTATAATGCTTACAAAAAAAGAGCAAAAAAACCCCCAAAACAGTCTTGTTTTTTTCAGAGTTTGATGCGTAGGACAAGGCTGGATACAGAGGCTTTGTATCTTACTTAAGATTGCTAGAGAACTCAAAATATATTATAGATCCTGCTTCAGCATGGCAAACTTAAGTGCCATTTGTTTAGGATTTAGCTTCTACGTTATGCAGTACAAAGAGAAGTAAATACAGAATCAATATTTGATTACTTTACATAATATGTTAAACATTTTTTTACCAACACCCTTTGTGTAGTCAAACAAAGTTGACATTCAGTGTATGGTACTTGCAACCACTTAAAGCAGTACAGAAATGATGGACCAAGGACATTTCTGTCACTTAGAATACTAAATTAAGTAAAAGGTGGTCTGGTTTCCAAAAAGCTTAAAGTTTGAGTCATTTATTACTTTATTTTGACATACTTTGTAAGCTGTACTTAGAGTAAATTGGCAAAAAATGGGGGACCAAAGCATTATCAATGACTTTACCATCAGATATCATACGGAGTTGAGATTTAATACTACTGAAGCTTTTGGCCCAAACCATAGAAACTACACGCAACAGTAGTTCAAAGAACAGTCGATGTCTCTTTGGCTACTACCTCTGAAGCAACAGCACGTCTTCTTTTCTTTGTCCCTTTCACTCAATGTAATAGTGTAGCTCCATATTATGATAAATCAGCTTCTCTGTAGTGCCAGACTGCTAAGAACAAGCAATCAATCAATGGAACTGACAAAATCATGTCCATTCAGCTAATTTCCTACATCATGCACCTCTAGATTAGCCTTGCACCCATCAGAACTCAAATGGATCGTATTTCAGAACAAGGGACAACTTTCTCTAATGGGTATTATCTCCCCCAAGAAGAGAGTATTGATGAAATGCCTTCCAATAGGATGAATCGATGATGGGGTAGGTAGGGGGAGGGGTTTGTGAACGTGGACTATCAGTTCAAACTGATGGCAGCTTGTAAACAAACAGAATATCTTTTAAAACTATACTGGTTTCCAGTATTGCATCATCTTAAATGCAGAGGTCCACATTTGAGCCAGAATCAGGTCCAGAATATGAAGGTGACCAAACAACAACCATTATCTACTTTCAACAACAAAAATTATCTGATCATTATGGTGCGTTCCAGTTGTTTCGGAATTCTGAGCAGGAAGTCAGTTGGTGACAACATTCGGAGGTAAACTACATTCCAGTTGCACAAACTCCCAAAATGCCCCCAGCAAAGCTGGGTGTGTTATTGCTCTTTCAGAGTACAAAGACAAACAATGCTTTCAGTCACAATGTTTCCCGTCCTGTGGAAGACAGTAAATGCGTGTTTGTATGATTATTCCACACTTAAAGCCAAAAATCATTAAATAAATGTAAAATAATTCAAATTAACCTGTCAATTTTGCTAGCAACACTTGATAAAGTATGATATTTATGCAACACTTAACATTTTTAAAAATGTTATAATCAGCAGCTAGTACTACTACCGCTATATGGTGTTATTTTCATTTAAAAAGTTAAAGAAACCAGAAATGGAAAGCGATAAAACAAACAAGGGGCGCAGACATCTTGAAATTTGGGTTCTCTGGGTCCTCTGGAATTTACGAGCTCACAGCTCGGAAAAACGAGTTCACGACGTAACTTCCGGCCAAATTATCTAGGAAAAACGAGTTCTGAGGAAAACTGGAACACACCATTAGTTTTAGATTAGGGTGTTTTTGAAAGGCGATCATATATCGCTTCAATATGGCAGATAAGACTAGAAACATGGAAAATCATGCCACAGGACCTATAAGCTGTTTAACTTACTAAAACCAAAGCCATCTGTTATTTTAGTAATTGATATGAAGCCACCACTCAATATGCAATTCACTTAATATAGATTAAGAATTTCATGGAAACACTTTATCTTTTCAGCTGTAGCGAAAATGCAAGAACTGATGACTGAGAAATAGCATTTAACTGTCAGATTTGGGTGTCATGTTGTTAGATTTGCTGTTCATATCACGCCACTGACTAGAAAAACAAAAAAAACGCATGAGGAATCTAAGGATTTCTATAGCACAAGCTTGGGTGAGGCCCACCACAAAAGGATACATATAAAGTCATCAGCCTTGGAATCTTGGATGGTTTTAGTGTTACTGACAGGAACTTCTCCAACTTGTCTTTCAACTGTGGTATCCAGAATTCCTAAGCAGACAGAATGCATATTAAAAGGTCACTAAAGGAAAAAAAGGTTGAGTTAATTTTGGTGGTGGGAATAAGTGATATGTAAAAAACATGAAATGAATAAAAGCATATCAAAATAAAAACAATTCTGTAATGTCTTGAGCACCTTAAAGAGATCTTTGTAGGAGGGGTGAGCAGCTGGGTTGGAAACAAAAGGCAAAGCATAATAAGGCAAGAACTCTGTGGTTTGGCTCAGAGCTGCTCCACGTGTTTCAAGGTACTGCTTGAAGTAGGAAATCCTTTCCTCAAACTCAGCTCGATCCTAGAGACGGAAACGTGTTTAACAGTTAAATAATTATTCTAAGATCATTAACATAATGTAAGAATAACTATATCCTAATTCTCTTCAGTTAACTTTTTTTTTGCACACAGGGCATAACATACTGCAGTATATACAAAATATCTTTATGAAGAGCTGTGGCACAGCTTAGTGGACACTTTGAATAATAGCACATGATGTCAGTCTCAGTGACTTTAGCTTTCAGCAAAAAAAAAAGAAAATCAAACTTCTCTTTTCATACTTGTCTGCCAGGGTGCCTCCTCAGTGGGTATATAGTGAAGTGGATGTGAAGATAGAACTCCAGGCTCTGTGCCTCGGCATCTACATCTTTTATCTCTGAGGGAATATTTTCTGTCCACAGTTCAAAGAACACTTTGTGGTCTCCGTCATCAAAAGAGCAAAGAAGGTCTTTCTATTTAAGGTAGATATAAAGAAAAAAAGGGTTGGAGGAAATATTCACTAACAAAACTATAACTTGTTTTCTTCATAAACATGTACTTGCATAGCACAGATTGATCAATGATCCACAACAACATATAAATTGGCTCAAAGATTGTTAATAGATGGGCCAAGCTATGAGAAAAAAAACAAAACAAAACATGATGCAAATAAGCACAATGGGTACTTTTAAAATGAATTATTTTGCTTGTCTCATTACTCTGTTGTCAACATTATAATGAATGTTAAATGTACACAAAGCAAGTAAATCATTTTTCATTACTATAAATTAAAACTTGATATTGAAAAAAAATATATGTTTTTTTATGTCACAAAATACAAACAGTCAATACCTTTGTAAATAGTAAATAATAAACCCACATGAAGAAATAACAGGTTTTAAGAATTCTGTAATTTACCTGAATGACACTGGCTTTTGAATCTCTGAGAGTACTTCCTCTAAGCTTTGAGACAAGCTTGCCTTTACTTTTGCACTCCTTGTCAAAACTCTGAACAGTCTCTTCAAATTCCTCAAACTGAAGATACTACAAGACAGAAACAAGCATAAGAGATACAGTTTTAACTGCAAAATAACCAGAACAAAATAAAAACCGTCTTTTAGGTTAAATATATTGCACAAGATGTACAACTTTTGTCTTGGGATATCTTTCCATGTCAGTGCTGTTCATAAATTGTGCAATGTGCTTTAGTTTAATGGACATCTTTACTCTCATTTATATTTGATTTAATACATTATCCCAAAACGTGTTACTACCTCTTTGATCATTCCAAGAAGATCTGCTTCAGCTGCCAAGATGTCCCCCATCCTGGCTGGTTCCTTGGAGTTCATGTGCAACCCAAATTTTCCAGCTACTGTCAAGAAAGTATTATTCTCTCAATCAGTAACGTTTGTGCGTCCTGTTCTTCCAGTGAGCATGTTGAAGGCTGCAATGACTAAATACAACTATTTTTAAAACTTACTATTTACATTTTTGGCCTAAAAACTATGGTATGGTATGGTAAGCATATTTTATCAAAATAATGGAAAACTGTAAATGGACATTTCTGTTTGAATGAAAAAGACCAGCTCAGGCAGAGCTGCAGAACTGGTCGGTAATTCTGGAGAAAATTATTTTTTAAATGACATTATACAGATAAAACCCACTGTACATTTTCATTGTTATTAGCTTGCATGCAGCGAGCTAGGAAACGCTAGCTTTTCATGAATTCACGAGAGGACATCAGTCTCAAACCTACCTTATTCAGTTTAAACGTACACCATTTATCTGGCGAATATAGACATATAAAACTTTAGTCGGCACATTAATCCGTGAGTCAGCCTTATACGATACATTTTTTAAGATTACGTCTTTTACACTTTTGTAATGTCTGTACGCTCAAATACTAGCTAGCAACCAAACCATAGACACCAAATACACAGGAAGGACGCTAAAAAAATACCTAGCAACGAGATGGAATAGGCGGAAAGCGACTACATATGTCGTAAACAACATCAACACGCTCATTTCCGCCCCCAAAATAAATATCTATGTATTCTCTATGTCTTCTCAATTAAGGATACCGGGATTTACTTCTCACGATACGTTTTGAAAGATAAGTAATGAATGAACATCAAAGAAAAGTAATTTAAAATGGAAAATTTTCAAACAGCGTTTTATTTTTTAACTTTTGCCGGAAGTAGTTGTGGTGTCAAAGGTTGAGCACATTGTTCCTGCGCGGTAGAGTTGGTTTCAGAGAGTAATGAATGAATTTATAAAAGAATAACAAATTTATATTTCATACTAAACATTTGCTGTCTCCGGAGAAAATTCTGTGAATTCGACGGCTGCTGTATATAATATAATATTAAAAGATAATTCAGGTAAGCATGGGAAATTTTATCAGCAGCACGTTAAAGCTAACAGTTAGCCCGGATTGCTGAAACTGCTAAAGTTGTATGATGGTATGACAAGATCCCTGATTTAAAAACGCTATAAAGACTTTTTAAAAGAACATAAATAAATATGTCCCCGTCTTGGAATCGTTTTACTTCGATCTCAGAGTATAGTGCTTGTATCTGTGTGCATTCTTTCTTTCATTGAAGTGGGTTGTCTAGGGTCTGACATCCCCAGATCAGACTAATCAAACTAAACTAGCTTTATGTTTTTTTTTTTTTTTTTGTCTGTTTCCTTCACAAGTTCATAAACTGGATCGGAGATGGCTGGAATTCTGTTTGAAGATATATTTGATGTAAAAGACATCGATCCAGATGGCAAGAAGTTTGACAGAGGTATGTAGGATAAAATAAACATTATTACACCAAACCACAGTTTATTCTGAAACACCAGTTACCTGAA
>JAVQJG010294304.1:0-21081 GCA_036024015.1 Craterocephalus amniculus | reverse complement strand
TTCAGTTGATTTGTAATGAATACACAATGTATGACATTTCATGTTTTTTAATTGCATTACAGGAAATAAAGAACTTTATCACAATATTCTAATTTTCTGAGACAGACCTGTATTTCTGTGTTTTATTTTCTGTTGTTTTTTTTCTGCAGCCCTATTAGTCTAACTGTTGCCAAATGCTGGGACCCATCTCCACGAAGCTACTTCACCATCCCTCGTGGTAAGAGAGACACCACACACGTATGCAGTGTGTGTGTATGATAGATGGCCGGTTTACTGACAAACTTTAATGGATACTTACATGCAGTCAGACAAAAGTCCTAAAATAATTTGTCTGAGTTTTGATATAAACTCAGGAAAAAAAAGGAAGCTGACCGTATTTCTGAACTGTTTTCTGTTTCTTTACCAGCAGTTTCGGGTTAACTTTAGTTTACCTGCTTTGATAATTAAAGACACATGTAGCCGGGACAGTAACCTGCACTTAGTCCAGTTTAATTAAGCAAGACATTCAGTGCAGCAATGGCTCAAATCTCTGCTGCGGCCCTGCTTGCCTCCTTGTGGTTTCCTTTAGTTTTCAGACCCCTCTCTTATGGAGCAAGTTGCCTGTTTGGGTTCAGGTCACAGAAACTTTCAGGAAAACAAAGCTTAAAAGTCTACTTGAAATGTCTTTTTATTGATTTAGTGCTTCTTGTGCTCTTTGGTGTTTTGATTTCAGTTTCTTTTATGATTATCATTTAATACTAAGTCGTGAAACTATTGCCAAGTTTGAACAAGCTAATTCCTTGTTCCTCTTAATTCTTAATAACCTATCTAATTTGTTTTACATGTTTAGCTGAGCCGGTGAGACCCATCGACCCTGCAGCCTGGATCTCACACACCACAGCCCTGACGGGGCCGTATCCACACTACGGTAAAACTTCCAGTGAGCTCCATCACATGATAACACTTCATGATCAGATTACTATTCAGTAACATAAACTCACATTTAATCTGTTAACTCTCTCTCCATGCCAGAGTTTGACGACTTGCCTCTGTCCGCAAGTAAAACAGACATGGCAACCATCGTCAAGGTGATGCAGCTGCCAGATTCCGGCCTGGAGATCCGAGACAGGATGTGGCTGAAGATCACAATCGCCAACGCAGTCATCGGTGAGAAAAACGGAGCAAAGCTCATCTTTGTGGGGACACTGTGAGCTCTGACACGTGAAAGCAGATTTTATCCATATGCATACTGCTCTGTTAGAGCCATGATGGTAAAATGGTCCAACTTTAGTTTTAGTACATTTTTCTGCAGCCTCTGTGGTCACTCTGAGTGTTCGTCTTGCTGGGTCAGGTGCTGATGTGGTGGACTGGCTGTACTCCAGAGTAGAAGGCTTCAAAGATCGAAGAGATGCGAGGAAGTACGCGAGCAGCCTGCTGAAACATGGCTACCTCAGACACACTGTCAACAAAATCACCTTCTCCGAGCAGTGCTACTACACCTTTGGGGACCTCTGCCAAAGTACGGCAACTTCTTCCTTCTCTGTGTATCAGTAATGCATTGCTTTCGTTCCCTCTCAGTATTGCGCTGAATCTCTCCCTCTTTTTTTATTCATGAAGACATGGCATCGCTTAATTTAAATGAGGGATCCAGTGGCGGAGGCTCCGAGCAGGACACTTTGGCACCGCTGCCTCCCTCCACCAACCCCTGGCCTCTGGGCGGGCAGCCATTCCCCTACCCTCCTTTTCCCTCTGCGCCCCCCAGCTTTCCACCAGGATACTCGGACCCGTGCCACAGTTTCCACAGCGGCAGCGCAGGCAGCCAGCACAGCGAGGGTGAGCACAGGGAAGAGGGCAAAACGGGGTTTCCATCATTGATTAATGCGATAATCTGACCCAACATACAAGATGAGGTTGATTAAACCATCTCTGGTTTATGACAGCAGTATTGACAGTGGTGTGACTCATGCTAATGCTAGCTTTTCTGGCTCTGTGGGCAGCAGGGTGACATTCATTTGCCTTTTACGTGAATAAGGTTGTGTATTCTAAAACAAGTCCTGTGTTGTCAAGGTCAATCATGAGCGTCTTGAGTCATGCAGCGGACAGCTCTGCAGTACTGGGTGTGTACACACATGCACACAAAAAAAGAAATCTGATCAGCCGTGTGATTACAAATCACCAGCAAGTCCATCCTTCTCTGTCAGTGCTTTAATGATTTTTTTTTTCATTTTCATTTTTAAATCAAAAATGTGGTGGTGATGCATGGCTTTGGATATCTGCACATAAGTAGAGCCGCGAAGCTGGGGGGGGGGGTCAGTGTCAGGGCTGGCCTTGGTTGTGTTGTGTGTTTTGAACCAATCAGATGGGAAATTGCTCCAGATTTTCCTGGCATCATCATATCTTGCTTTCAGCCATTTTTCTCCTTGATTTATCAGCAATTTCTGGACGGATGGAGACGGGGAAAAACAGTCGTAGTTTAGTTTGTTTTAGCTTGTTTCATCAATGCATGTGTGAATTTCTATGGGAAGCTTCTCTGAAAAAAAAACTCTTTCAACTTGTTAGCTGGATGACAACAAAACAAAGCTAAGATGTTAAGGACCAGGCTTAGATGTGTATGGGGGGCGGGGGGGGGGGGAGTCTGGGCTGGGAGGTGTGTGTAATCCTGTTGTTCCCTCTGTTTCTGCTGGGCAACGGTAGACTGAAGGAGGAGGTAGTCCCAGGACACTGGGGGAACCGGTAAGCCTGCTAACCCCCTCTCCTCCTCTGCTGCTCTCTATCCGTGCCCCCATTCAGTCTTTACTCTCGCTCTTTCCCTCCTCTCTCCATCTATCACACCGCTGCTTTAAGGTTTCCTTTTCTTTTTCCTCCCGTCCGCCAGCCCCCATAATTCCTCCCGTTGTCCATGTGTATTCCTGTGTGTTGGTTCTCCCTGTCTGCACCTCGGCGCATGCATCCAGACTGTGCTGGGAGGTGCATGATGCGGGACCATGGCTCCAAGGCTTGTGCTGATAGGGGACAATCATGTACCACTTTACCCAGTACTGCTGGGCTCATTGCAGAAGGGGGAGGCGTGGGTTATTTATTCGATTTTGCAACAGTGTGGTACACCTCCATCAGTGTGTGCTATCAGCTTTGAGGCAAAAAATTGATAACCTGAGTTTGACTTCCTCCAGACATCCACTGTGTGCTGTGCAGTGGTACTGTATCTTTCTGATGTGGGTGTATCATGTCTATCTGAATGTTTCCGTGTATGTCAGAATGCCAGATGAAGCCAGTTGCTTCAGTGAGATGTTGGGACAAGAAAAAACAAACTTGGAGATAATCATGTTTGCCCTTGACTGTTGACTCTCCCTATGACTGGTCACATCTTAAACAAAGTGCAGTAATGTAGTAACTGGATCCATGATAGTGTGTGATACAGACTGTAGTATTACACTTCATGTTACATTTCACAGACGTCATCAAGCTGTTGTTTAATGTGTGACCGTTTGTTTCACTGGTAATCAGTAGCACCAGCTGGTTCTGGTCCGCTGTAGCTGATGACACACGGCTGCTCATTCTGCATTTCTGATAACACACACACACACACGCACACACATTGCAACAGACCAAATATATCCAGACTTTTTCTTAATTTTTCTCATCAGGAAGCCGAAGCAGTGGATCCAACCCTAGCGCGGGGAAGGGGAGGCGCTCCTCTCCGCAGGAGAGGGCTCAAAGGACTGCATGCAACGAATCCGAGCCGGCCGTCCGTGGAGGGAGGCGAGGTGACAGGTCGGCCAGCCAAATGAGCCATCACAGCCACACCGTCTCTAGTCACAGTCACGCTCGATCAAGTCTGAGCCACAGCCATTCCCACAGGAGCCACTCCCTCACCCAGAACAGCCACCCCTCCCTCACCTACAGCCACGCCCCCTTCACCCAGCTGGGGCCGGGCTCCTGCGCCCAGAGCGAGCAAAGCCACGCCTCCTCCTACGGCCCCCCAGGCTTGCCTCCTCCTTATTGTTTGGCCCGTCTGGCCCCCAAGACCTCGGTGAGCAGTAGCACCCCCCCCGGAGCCCCCCCTGGGAGAGAGTTAGCGGCCGTTCCTCCGGAGCTCACGGCCAGCCGCCAGTCCTTTCAGCACGCCATGGGAAACCCATGCGAGTTCTTTGTAGACATCATGTGACAGGACAGTGCCTTCACACCCAGAGAGCACAACACGACCCACTTATCTCCTCCCAGTCTGGTCCTCGTGTCAAAGGTTTGGATTTGGATGCTGGCCGGCCATCACAGAGCCAACATCTGTCTGATGTCCATGCAGGAGCACAAAGGAGGGAGTCCTCTCACACAAGCACAGGTCCTCTTTTCTTTGACGTGACATGTACAGTTTGTGTAACGTGAACGGTGCCATACGGACATTCTCGGGAATGTGAACTCTTCGATTTTGTTCATTCTGCAAGACCTTTAATCTGGCTGGGACTGGATCTCAATCCCCCTGACCCGGACCCACATCTGCGGTCTGCTCGCCACAGGCCTGGATCTACTGACTCGTATCGGTGCACACTAACAACAAACCTCTGGCCACCTTATTCTGACGCCGTGGCATTGTTTAAACTCTTGCTTGCCAAATGCAGCGCCACCTGTGATCAGATCACAGGTTGTGGATTTCTACAACTTAACAAGGGAGGCCCCGCAGCCGGCCGTTAGTCCAACAAGGCTGCGTAGTGCATGACTGTCTCAGCTGCTTTAAATAAAATCTATGAATTCATTTTGTTTAAAGTATTAACATTTTTGGAGGGAGGAGGTTACCTTTTGCCAACGTTCTAAAGGATGAATCCATACACTGGATGATTTTTGTGATGTTATTTATGTGGTCATGTTGCATTGATGGTGTTTGTCTACGGCTGACTGACAATCAGACATCACCCTTTTGTAAGTCAGCGGCCAGTTTCCACTGTCCTAGCCGTGCTTTGTCGAATGTATCGTTAACCCTGACTGTCATAACACTTTGGCGTAAATGCGCTTTACCAAACCGACGAGATCGCAAACATCCGACACCAAACACACCCAGAGTGTTCACGAGCTAAACCGAGCGATAGAAGCCAAAGCCTCACCATGTGTGGCAGATATTTCGCTATGTCAGAGCTGTCTTTGATGCCACTCTCTGTGTGATTACCATCGGACTATTCCCGTGACATATCATGACTTTAAGGTGACTTCAAGGGGAATCCTGGCCAACAGATGACAATCTCCTTGCAAAACATTGGCAAACCCCTTTTGTAGCTGCTTAAAATGTAGCTACAAGAGGGAAATAACACACTAGTTTTCTGAGCACTTTTCATTTTGTCTCCCTCCCTTTAGTATGAAACACTGTTTGCAATCAAAGCTTTCTCATTAATTTTTTTTTTCGTTACAAAAGAAGAATAAATTGTACATAGAAATTTATTATATATATATAAATAAAAAATATATATGTTCAAAACTTTGGCTGCATCGTCCACATTAATTGTAAATGGACTGTGTTTACCATTAGATGCTGTGTAGTTTCCTAACAATACCAGACACTTTTACGCACATTCATATAGTGAATCTTAGTGTGTATATTAAGTAGATTTCGTTTATAGAAAAGAAAATTACTGACATGTTGAGATCATCTGGGGAATTTTAGGCTTCGCTATCTTGCTTTATGACAGAAGGACTTAAAGAGTCAGAGGTGGAACCACTGCCTACTTTACACCCTGAGGCACAGCTGCCCCTAAATCACCTCTAATGCTTTCTCATATGAAGTTTGCCCTAAAAATATGAAGAGAAACAGATTTTCACATAGGCCACTAGATGGAGTAATTCAGCTCTAAGTCACTTCTTGAAGTTCAGTCTGGTGCGTGGCATTGATCTGTTCACATAACTACAGACAATTAGTACTTATTTAACCAAAGGAGGCACTTTAAAGGGTGGAAATGACATAAAGTATTTTATTTTCATGTTTGATCAGCAGTCAAAGTCGCCTACAAATGATTACATAGAGTGTAAAACAGAACAGCGCTGTTATTTTCATGTCACACTTTATGGTTAACACCCATGCGTGGAAGTTCCATGCAACCGGCCCAGAGTGTGTACTTTCCAAGTGGGCTGGTTGCTCAACGAGGTGTTTCAAAAAAGTTAGACCCCCAATAGCGGCCAACAACCACATAGCATTTGAATGAGACATCAAACCCCCACGTATAACATCACAGGAAGGAAGTGATGTCAGTGAATACCTTCCCCTGCAGACTCAGTAAAAAAAATCACCTTGCGCCCTAAAGCAGCTCCCCGCAGAAAATTTATTATTGCACACTTCTATAGTTAAACAGCTTAAAGTGAAATAAATGGTCCCACTGTGTAGCTGCTGACATCAGTTGCCGTTTGACTGTGGCTGAGCCTACATGTCAGCCTACATGCAAATACACTCACTTACCAGCAGACTGAAAAACACTGCTGTACTACTTACCGAACATCTCCAAAGTATTTCCCAAGTGAGTATGTTAATGGGTTGCTGGGGCTGTACATTGCTGCTTAGCTGCAACTTTGAGGAGGGGTTGAAGGGTAAGTGTGGGATGTGTTTCTTAGCTGAGTGAGTGTAGGCAGACAAGACGCCGACTTTTGACGTCACAGTCTCATATCATGTGGGGATCGTCAGCAGTAAGTGCAACTCATCACAAAGTCAAATGATAATCGGACAAATGTCGTGGCAGCACCACAAGATAATGACGCGTTATTAATGTGGATCACAAGATGTGTATTTTGGTAGTAGTGTGCTCTTTTCTGTAAACTCATCCAAGTCTTGCTTATAGTATTTCTGAGCCAGGTGACATGACATCTGACACTGATGAAGTCACTGATCATCCCTCATCATCCAAATTCCCCCCGTCATCCCAAATTTTTGCAGTTCCTGTAAGGACACACTAGCAGTTCCTTTTTCAGAGGAAATGCCTCTTAATTGCTTTGTATTCCATAAATAAGGCATTGAAAAAGCTCCCACTTTCACCTTTGAACAATTAGATTTTTATATTACTCTTTCATTTTCAGTATCTCCAGGCTCACTGTGCTAGGATTAAACAGAAACAATAATGACAAAGGGCTTATTAGTGAGAGCAGCCAGGGAAATTTTTAACCTTTCAGTCACCATGCGACTTGTGACATGGCATATAAGCAGATTAAAGGTTGAACGTGACTCATCATTATCTCCTTCCTGACTCAATGACTGGCTTCAGAGTCAGAGTATTATCCTGAACAAGAGAAAAAAAACTAGAGTGCTACGCACATCCAACAAATGTTCCCCTTCCTACTTCCCTTTGAGAACACAAATAGAATATAAATTGTTATAATGGTTCTCATGAGTGGCCATTTTCATTTTTTGATTTCCAAGAGTTGTTAGTTAAATGTGTAAAGAAAAGCTATAGCTTTCTAAAAGTGTGCTGTAAAGAAAGCTCTACACTTTTGGTTCAGTGTTCAGGTAAACTTAAAACTGGCGGTTGTAAATTATCTTATAAAAACCGGCTTTATCTGGTTTCCAGGTTGGACTGAAATGCCAATAAGATTTATCATCAGCTATTTAACAACAGTGACTAAAGTCTAAAATATTTGCCTGTAATGTGGAGGGGGGCAAAAAGATCTTAATACATTTTTCTTTATCCCAGTTACACAGATCCACAATTTTCACATCCTGACTTTTATATTGACTTCACATTTGATTTTTCACATTTTTTAAAAGAGTCTTATAAGTATAAAATGATAAAGGTTAAACACAGCATATTTTAGCTTAACTTTTCTCTGTTGCACTTAGGACACGCCCTCTCCCCCCACACTCCACCCCACGGTGAAACTTAAAACCACTGAGCTGAGCTGTGCAGAGTGTTTGTGCTCAGAGGCAACAACAGAGCTGTGAGTTAAAGGGAGGACAGAAGAATAAGTGAAGCTGAAGATTTAGATTAACGAACAAACAACAATATATAAACATCGAAGAAAAACAGAAACAGGGGAATTTCTTGGATTACTCTTGGAGCTGGCATCAGGATGGCGGTGATCCTTTGGCTGATGGGTCTGGCTATGCTCATACAGGGCAGCTTTTGTAGCCCTGAACAGACTAAGGTCGGCTGCAAGACATGGACAACATCCGGAGAAAATGTTTGCTGTGAAGAATGTCATGAGGGTAAGTAAATACAGAGAAACTGAGCATAAACTATCCACAATAAGTCCTTATTTACACATTGCGCAGTGGTTGTTATTACTGTTTAAAGAGCAATGATAAGGTTTGTTTTTGCTAATCTTGTACATGAGAATTCCCTCTATGCTCACATTATTCAATAACCAATCACTCACGTTTCAGTCCACAGAGGAGTTCCTCTTTGGTGGTTGTCTGCAAACAAATGAAGTTTCAGTGGTTTTCACAGCTAATCCCACAAAGATACAACCGATTACTCCCATTACTTACAGCTGTCAAGTATGAGTAATAAATGGGAAACTTTGCAAGACTCCAAATATCAGAGCTTATGATGCAATACATCTGCTAATGGTGGTGGTTTCTGTATTTCTGTGTGTGTGTGTGTGTGTGGGCTTATCAGTCTAATCAATAGCATGTGTGTGTTTGCAGGGAATCGCCTGGTCAAGAAATGTGGGCCACGTCCACAGGACCTCTGTAAACCATGTGATGCTGGGACTTTTGCTGTGAAGGGATTGGCCGATAGATGCCACAGGTGTACTCAGTGCATAGGTACGCTGTTGGAGGGATTCAGTGATAATAACTACATAAAGCAATTCTCTTAGGAATGCCGTTTGAATATGTTGCATTGTATCTTTATGTAGGGGATCAAACTACAGAGAAAAAGTGCACAGCCATGAGTGACACAAAGTGTGGCTGTGGACCAGGCTTTGTCTGTGGAAATGAGCACTGCTCCTTCTGTATAGAAAAATGTGACAAAGGCTACGAACCTTCAAGCGATCGTAAGTTAAGCTGGGAATAAAAGATCATTTGGGTATGCCTACATGTGTGTTACAATTCAGCTTAACGATATCCTTCACAGGTTCTTGCACGCCATGCCCTGATGGATATTACAATGACAAAGGTCACCAGAAGTGTAAACCCTGGAGTAAAAAGTGAGCCATCTCTCTTTCTCAGCTGCATCATGTTCTGCTGTATGGAAACCAAAAAACTAACTACTCTTTATTATTCCTCAAAGGTGTCCCGGTCCAGATCAGGTGATGGTGGCCAAAGGAAATACTACATCTGACATTCAATGTGTGTCACAGGTTCCTGTGGTCAGTCCTAAGAAACCAGGTAAGGCACAATTCCATTTCTCATGTTCGGTTGTGTTTCAGTTCTTGTTTACCCACTAACATGACAATGATTTTTTGCCACTTTGAAACAGACGATCAAGATCAAGCAATGCCTTTAGCTCTAACTCTGATCATCGGCATGGTTCTGATGGCCTCTATATTCATCACCATCATCATCTTCATCTTTGTGACTTTGAAATCCAAACGGAGAGAAAAGAAGCCAGAAAAACCAGACTCGAAAACACCCATAATCAGACCTCCTACGGGTAATTTCTTCATCAGTCAGGAATGATTGTGTTGCAACCTGAGCCGTACTTCCTGAACACACGAATAACATATTTCTCTCTTTTCCTTTCCCTTTTTTTTTCCTCCATAAGATGATCCCAGGACGTTAATAGCGGTTGAGTGCAGTTTTAATGAGGCTCAGCAAGAGCAGGGCAGCAGCACAGAGTCGCTGATCTCCAAGCAGCCGGCAGGGCAGTTCATCGCATGAATGGAAGCAGGATGGAAAACCACAATGCACTCAAGTGACTCTTGTGGTTTTGCTCAAATTTTGTTTAAAAAAAATGCAACAAAGAATCCTGAAAGGGATTCTTCTTATATACAGGTTTGAAGGATTGCAATCATACACTCATTATCTTGCTCTTTGAAGAACAACACAACAGCTGTGTTAAACTAGCTGCCTTTTATGCGTCAGACCACCCAGTAACTCAGTGTTCACATCAGTTTACAATGACAAAGATCCTGTGAGGATATGAAAGGGAATTCTCAGAGGGGAACTAAAGAGGACTCAAAAGCACCAGCTGTGTTTTTCCCCTTTGTAAACTTCAAAACCTGACAACTTATTTATTTTCTTTAGAGAATGTTCTTGTTATCACTGTTAAAAAAAACATTTTTATTTTAAACATCTTCCAGCCGAGTGAGTAGACAGTGATGTAAAAGGGTATGAGGGAGTTTCTTACTCTGATATTTGCATCTGTGAATGTTACTCAGTTTGAAAGTACAGTAGAGGCAGGTGTTCAGATGTCCACAGACAGGCTGATCCCACACATACGCCTCCGAGTGTAGACGTCAGCGTTCAGCTCCTCTCCCGTGTATGTCGACCCGACTTCATGTGTGGATGTTTTTTATCATGTGGGGGCAACCAAACTAGTAAAATGTTAATTTCATATTTTATGAAAACAATCCTCAGCTGGTTTGTATCAGCATATTTCTGTAAATGGGTGTGTGATTGATTGTGAAAGTAGCACGTGTCAGTGGTTGTAAATATTTTCATACTGAAGGCAGCTTGACATTTAGTCTCTTCCACTGTACTTAACGCTACTCTAACAGGAATTACATGGACTTTCCTGTTTTTAGTTAATCTGTCATAAAAAGTCCAAAGGAGGGGTTTCCCCCATTTTGCCAATAAGTAATCCTACAATACAAGATAAAGCTCAGGAAAGCCTACAGATAGCACAGAGTGCCAACAGAGTGCAGAGGTAATAACCTGGTTCACTTTGGGTACACTTGCCAAGCAAGTCCAGACCTGCTTTGTCTGCAAGAATTTGCAAACTATGGGTGTCAAAAGAAATGTTATGACAAACACATCGGCAGCACATTTTAATCACTTCCATCTTGCGTATGAATTAGCCTTAGTACTTAAGACACGCGCTGACACAGATGGGGGACAAAAGATACCAAAAGAGGCTCAAGGGTGTGGAAATCCCCGTCAGTCCTGTTATCAGACTTCAGCACAGTAAAGTGGGCAGCAAGACCAACAGGAAGTGTTTTTTTTTTCTTCTTTTATTGTAAAGTCGTGTATCTTCTGAACTGTAGCAGGCGTGTTTCTTCAGTAAATGGAAATGTTAAGACGCTGTGTGGGCTTTAAAGGTGAAAATGTAAACCCACACCTTGAGTTGCATCAGTACGATTGATATCTGAGTCACAACTCTGCAATTGACGTCTGAAAGACCTTAAAGTTCACGTGTCTGGAGAAGGAGTTACCACATTAGAAACCTCACTAGCACTTTATTTCATGCCACCTTCTACTTTACTTAAAGTATGCACTTATGGTTTAAAGACACCTTTCTGCCTTGTAGTGACATAAAAATGAGATATTTGATACTGTATTTTTCTAACATCCAATAAAATATTTTTTTTATTTGTTGTGCTTTTTTTCACAGAATAGCTGCACAGATTGTCTTCCTACTAAAAACTGTCGTATTTAATTTGTAAAAAAACAAAAAAAACCCAGAAACAAAACACAAAGACTTGAATGTGGAAGAAATTAGGCAAAAATAAAAATATACATGCATATCAAACCCAGGAGATACTTTTAGTATAATATTAGTACTAAGTATAAAGAGTAGTTTTTCGCCAATCTATGATCTCAGTTTAAAACTGGTCTTTGGTGTCATGTTTCATTGACTGAAATGTAATAAGCTCTAGAAGCCTGTAATAGCAGCTGGTAATGGACCTTGGAGCAAAGTCCATTTGGTTATGTTTACTGTGACCAAAGGTACAAAGAAATATTTCATGATCTCATTGGATATATTTGCATCTAAATGTCACACAGAAGTTTACCGTATAAGGTATAAAAGAAGAGACAATTTCCTTTTATGAACAATGGTTCTTGTTTTTACCACTAAAATCATCCTCTTTGATTGTCATCATGTGGGTATAAACTGGACAGAAAACCTTCAAACTGCAGAGTGAAGAAGCGAATGCTCTAAAAGTGGAAACTTACCAGTAAACCTTTTAAATAAATCCTATGAGTTATCAACGTTCCTTAACTTCTCCTTTTTCTTTTCTTGGTAAAGTCTGAGCAAAGCCTGAGTTTGTAGTGTTCACAAAACCCAAATTTGAATATTGCGGCACATAATGACACTGAAATAATAACCAGTAACCTCGTTTGCATTTAGTGTGTGTGAAGTTGAAATAACTTCTTCTTCTGGATGGGTGCAAAAAAAAAAAAAAGAAACTCTTTTTTGAGTCTAAGATCTCGCCTTTCATAACTTAATAAAGGAATATTCTAAAATCTGTCCTTGTTCCACTGCTCTAAAGTGCTATCAGGGGCAGCCGCTTCAATCTTCAACGTTAAAGTAGAACACACTGAGAACTATGGCTGAGCTGAAAATGTTATGTACAGAATATTTCCCTCTAACATGCTAGAGATTATTGCTGCTTGCAGTTCTCCTTCTTCTCTTTGGGTTTATTCCGTCCCGATTTCTCCGTTTGTCGCTTTGTTGGTGGGATGAACGTTGGCTCCTCAAGGAAGTCTTGTAAGCTGGATTGTGGCATGGGAAGTGACCCGCAGGCTGGACCTATGACGGGAGAAAACATATGAGTGTCCTGCTATTGTTTAAAGGTTTTCATTTCAGGGGAACGTTTCCTGTTTACAGTACCTGCCCGTCTCTCTGTGTTGTGTGTCCTGGATTGAAAGGTTGGGTCCAACTCCTCTGCTATGTTTCTGATCTGCTCCTGATCTGCTTTTCTGAAATGTCAGTGGTTCTGAATCAGAATATAAATGATTTCGTCTTAAATTAACATAGAAATTAATCTAATTTAATTACGGTGTAACAGGAACGGGGCTCGGAGGCTGGTTTTCTGGGGAGCAGTCCTCCGTCGGGGAAGGAAGGCCCTCTGAGTCGAGTCTCTCTCGCTGAACCTGACGAAGAGGACAAAGTTTGTTTTACAAGCTGATCGTGAGAAAGGCGCCGTGCGTTTCAGTGTGTGCCACACATTTACCTTCCTCTCTCTCGGTGTTCGCCTCTCATGGTGGCTGATCATGGCTCTGTGCTCACGCCAAGATGCTTGGCCTTCCAGCTCCCGGGATCTACGCTTTGACTTGATTTCCTGCTTCTGCATAAAACGTGCAATTTCCTAGCACACACACACAAAAGTCCCTCTTCAATCACTCTTCTGTGAAGTGTTAAAAGTGGAAACGAATGGGTGCTGATGGCATATCAGTTCATTGTTGTACCTCATCCTGTGCAACCTGCGCGACTCTGAAATCCCCCTCTGGATAAGAGCTAGGGGGAGACGGCTGGGAGCGCTGCGGAAACGCCAGATGGGGAATAAATCAAACAAAAAATAAGAAAGATAAAAACTTTCTGTTCTTTTATCTTCCTAAATTGTGCAATTAGTTACTCTTCTCAGCAGTTTTTCCTCTTCCTCCTGCAGCGAACGTGCCAGTTCTTCATCTTGCAGGACCTGATGCAACTCGCACAGGTCCAGGCTCGCCTCGCTTGGCTCCAGTTCCAGTAAAGCTCCTACAGTTTGATAACACAATTACCAAGGAATAAAAAGCATGACTCAGACATGAAACAGTGATGACCAGCGATGAATCACACAAATGTGTTGACAGACAAAAGGCTGATATGAGAAAAGAAAGATTACACAGAGGACTAAGGCATTCAGAAAGATCCTGTAGAGTTTCCCCTTTTAATAAATTGAAAAACCGCAAGACTGAAAATGAAACCAAATGTACACCAGGGAGATAATATAAGAACCGCCCCATTTTGTAGATAAGAAACAGAAAAATGTCCCCGATCCATAAGAAATCAAATTCTCAGCTCGAGCTCCAGATCAGACGTGATTAAGGAAAGCTGATTAGAGCAGCAGATGCATGTAGAGAAGAAAAGAGCGGAGCGCAGGAAGCTTTCCGCTCTGCAGATCTGAGCCGGCTGCAGGTCTGGCTGTTACCTGCTGCTATGTGACGTGACCTATGCCTGGCTGCGGCCCTGCTGCTGCTGCTGCTGAGGCTTTGGCTACGTTGCAGCGCCCTTCGCCTGGGTCGCTCTGCTCTCCTCTCAACCTCCTGCTCCCCCTCTGAGCTCAGCCTTTCTTCTGTGATCCTGTGCCAGGGCCTTCGTTCACTCGCCGTCCTCCTGACTCTGCCATCGTTTGCATTCCTCTTCCCATTCTCTTCATTGTGAGAGAAATTGTGCTCTTTCCACCTTCTGCTGCCTCGTCTCTCTCTGTTGGCAGTCAAAGAGTTTCTACTAGAAATCTCATAAACCTCTCCATTATCATGGTGTCTGTCTCGATCCTCTCTGTGATCTCTCCCACTGTTCTCTCGGTGTGACAATCTCCTCCTCTCCCTGATATCTCCATGGAAACTGTGCCTGGTGGTGGCAGCTCTGTGGAAGGCTCTCTGATGTGGTTGGGAGTCGCTGCAGGAGACCTCGCTCCCTTGAAGCACCTGGCTGTCTCTGCTTTGAGGCCTTATTTGCAGCGGCGCCCTGCTGCCTCCCAGCCTCACAGGCACACCCCGCTCTCTTAGTATCTGGCCCAGCATCTCCCACACTTGGCTGCTTTCACTCTGCTGCTTGTGATTACCGTGTTTGTCATCCTGAAAACGGACATGTTTGTCAGGGCTGTCCCTGTAGCTCCAGCTCCTGGACAAGTCTCTGCTCCTGTCGTGGATCCTGGCCGATTCGCTGCGGCTACAGCGCCGCTGTCTAACCTCAACTCTACTTCGCTCCACATCCTGATCCCTGCTCCTGAGCCAACCTTCATTCTCATATCTGTGGTTACTTTCCTGATCCAGATTTCTAGATATTCTCCTTTGTTGATCATTATCTTCATAACCGTCCTCATCCCGGCCTTCTTCCTCCTCCTCCTCACAGCCTTTGAACTGGTTGGTGAAACTGCTGCGAGGACTCAGACTTTTGTAATGTCTCTGGTGAGGCTGATGTAAAGAAGCTCGCTGATGATGGGGGGCTGTATTGTGTCTAGGGTACAATCTCTGAGACCAAATGGAGAGCTGTTCAGCAAAAACCGTGTCTGAATCCTCTGAATCTTCATGGAGAGGCTCTCTAAACTGACTCTTATTGGAATCTACATGTCCTTGATTTGACCATGAAGTTGTATTTTTCTGAGCTGCGACCCTCCTGGGGGAGCTTGTCTGAGGCCCAGTTAGTTCCGGGCCGTTCTGAGAGGTAGAATATTGCCACCTGGTGGTGACAGGTGAGTACTGCTCCCCTTGGTGACGGCTGCGGGGCAGCAGCTCAGCTTCACTGCTGCTGCCTTTAGCATTGCCAAACATGCAAACACAAAAGCAGGGAGGGTGGGTGAGTCTGTTAGTGGATGTTACAAGACAAGTGGACTTTATAACGAGCCAACACTAAGTATCTAAAAAAGCTGCAAGTCATGACAGTAATTTTATAAAACATTTTAACGATGTTAGAGACACAACAAGGCTTTCTGATGCATTTTTAGTTTGAATAATACTGTAAAAAGACATCATCATGCGGAAAACAAAATAAAAGCTCATTCATGCAACTGACTCGGAACTAAACAGTGTGGAGATGAAGACCACCAGTTGGGGGCATCTTCTTCACACCTACAGATCTGTAGAAAGTTACTTCAGAACATCAATAATTAGTAATATTTATCTGCAAAAAAAAGGCTTAAAAAGAAGGGAATAATAAAATAAATAAAAAAAGGGAATAATAAAATCAAAGCAACCTGACCCCCCCCCCCCTCCCCACACTATAAAAAATAAAATACTAAACAGAAACTAAAATCACCAAAAAAGTGCACCTTCGCTTTGACCTTCATGTCCTCTGCTCCTTCTTCTGACCCTCTGCTCCTCCTCTTCCTGCAGCCGTTTAGCTATTTCCTGTAGAAACATCACATGTACTAATTAATTCTTCATATAGAGAAACCAGCCTGAGAATCCAGTATGATCCCAGTTAAATAATACTGTTTTCTAAGCTAGAGTTGGTAATGTTGGACAGCTAGAAAGATTTAAAGGTGCCACTATAAGTCAATGTACCTTTCAAAGCCACACCCCACCCACTAAGCGCCGTCCTATGTGTCAGTGCTCTGTTGGGAGCCGCGCACCCTGCCCCCAGTTGGACTGAATGGCCGGGATTGGGCTGGGTTTTTGCAAGTCTGCAGCTCTCACAGAGGTCTGACTTTGTTTCTTTCCTTTTTATGACAACATGATGATACAACGATGATATAAACAAGACATATAACGATGTACATACGATGTAACCCTAACCCTAGGAGAGTGAATCCAATAACAAACCTGCATAATTGCAACAATAATACAACACACAACAATATTTGTGTGCCTACATGTCTTCAGAAGCTGGAGGGAAAAGGTCAGTTTCTCTGTTTGCAAATGAAGTGAAGTACTACTACTACTACCATCATTTAGCAGACACTTTTATCCAAAGCGACTTACATTTGAGAGAACAACACAAGCATGAATTCAAAGAGAAGGATATAGCATGAACAGGTGGAATGTTGGTTGTCGATGTAGTTATGTCAAGTGCTAAGCTCGTGCTAAGTGCTTTTTTTTGTTGTGTGTGTGTGTATGCATGTGTGGGTGGATCAATTATCCTGACAAGTTGCTGCTCAGTAGGAGACGTGGTCCTCTGAAAGCAGCACTTAGTAGTTTCTTGGGTAGCCAAAAATATCTTAGAAAATATGTGCCACTTTTGATCTGACCTCAAGGTACAATATGATGAAAGGACATGTCGCAATTCAAGCCCCAAATCTCATTTCACTTTGGACATCACCAGAAAATATGCGTACTTCCTCCAGCAAGAGTGCTGGGATCCACTGACTTTAAACTTCTGGGTTCTGGTAGAAGCAAATGATTCCTGCAGAAAACTATCCAACATAAATAACTGGTGGCAGCTGACTGAGTTGTCCCGTCCTGATTCCGGTGATCTTTACTTTAAAAGAATTTCTGCTTTCATTGAAGGAGACCGTTACAGGTAAAATACCAGAGTCATCGTGATCCTGTGACACCTAGCACTAGAACATTAGGCAAGTTCAGTCCTAGAGAGCCGCAGTCCTGCCGGTTTTCCATATTTTCCTGCTCCACACACATCATTCAAATGAAATGGATCCAACTTTACAGGTTCTGACCCACGGCTCATTCATTTGATGGAGAAGATTGTAAAGAAAACATTTATAAGTTCCTCAAAACGAAGCCAGCAGATGGCAGCACAGCACAGACTAAACCAGAAAAACTGATTCCTCTCACAGCACTCTTCTCATTACTATCTCATTACTATCTCCTTAAACTGGTTGACAAAGAAACTATAAAAATACTAAACAATATATCTACTTATTACCAAGCCAAACCTATGTCTGACCCAACAGAAATAAGGACAATAACTAACAGAGGCAGCATAATATTCTTGATTTAATTGAACTCACACCTTATCACTATAGATTAAAGGAGCAGCTGTGTGTTTTTGCTTAGTGTTCCCGTATGTGTGTGGTTTGGGGGGATTACTGGTGCTTTTCATATAAAAAGGCAAGAACTCAGCAAATTCTACCTGTGAATTCTGTGAAATCTCTCCCTGTAGGGAGCCTTCGCAGCATAAATCAAAACAAAAAGCAAGGCCAGCTGCTTGGGTTTGCACTCGGGATGTGAGCGTGAGCGGCTTTGCCAGCATCAGCACACAATTAACAGCTCGCCATGGCAGGTTAGATGTTTAGTGCCACGGGGATCTGGCATTTAAAACTGCACAGCCTGACACCTTCTGTTGCTTAATTGACAAGACAATCTACAGGGAGGCAAACATTTAATCAACACCTCGGACCAGCAACTCATTAAGGAAGGTATAGGCTAAACGAAACATTAATGCTTCATTTGATCTTAGCATCAGCGCTCATAAAAATAAATCAGTGCGTACCCAAGAGGTAACCTAGGCTTTAAAATGTAACCTGAGTGCAAACATCGGAGCTCAGACTCTGTCGTTGTGAAAGCAAATGGAAAACACGGCCTCTAAACAAGAAGCTTATATGGGCAGGCTCCACCAAAACGGAAACTGCAGCGTAAAGAAAAATATTTTTCTGGAGCGGTCTTGAGGTACAGGCCGCTGGACCAGCTGGGCTGGCAGAGCCCACTTTTACCCATAATGCTCTGCATCTTATGCAGCTCAGTTGTAGCTTCCCACTGCAGGACTGGTCATTCTGTTCCTGGTACACTAACTTATATCAACATGCACGGAGAGTCAAAGTTCTGGAGGGAGCTTTTTTCAATGTGAGCACAAAAACAACAAAGAAGAAGGATGGTTGCCATCTGGTTTCCCCGTCATGCTCAGCCTGCAAGATTTATTGGTTTTGTTTGCCCTGACATTTCAGAGATCCAGTGCTTTTCCACCAATTACTAGAAAATAAATGGAAAAGATAAACAACTGGTGGAGCATCATATTAGAACATCTTTTATTCTTATTTAACCTGAAAGAAAACTAAACCTCTCTCATTTCAGGACAAACAGGAAGCTTAGCCTACTGAACATGGGACTTTCTGTTCTACGTTAAAAGTTTACTTTTACTAAAACATATACTTTTTGCTCCCTTCTAATATTAAAGGTCAAGTGTTTAGGGTATAGTGACATCCAACTGTGCACATCCTGCAAAACCTAGCATGCACACACTGGGTGCACTCTGTGAGAGTTTGTATTTGGAATTAACAACCAGAGAAACTCTCTGAGATCATAGCTGACAGGTTGTGTCTCTGCTTAGCAGCTGACTCTGCTCATCATAAAGCCCTGCTGGTGCACAGCAGATCCACCAGATGCACATTTTGCTGCTACTGCCAGCTATAACCGATTTAGTTACTCAAGAGTCCGGATACTTCTTGCCCTGTTCTTAGCAGGCACATTAAACAAGGCCCATGTAGGTTTGTAAGTCCCTGTGCTCACTGTGACCTCTCTTAGAGCACAAATTCAGTCAGTGTAATAAAGTCAGAGATCTGTGTAATGCATGTTACATACTGTAAATAACACATGCTTGAAAGTTGTTAAATGTTTTTAACAAGTTTCCTAATCTGGATTTTTAGGGTAGGTCTAAAACTCCCATCTCCATGATAAAGTAGGATTCAGTATACAAGACAATCAAAAGCCATTCACACTCTGAAAAAGTCTAACCAACCACCCAAGTTTGAGGGTTGAAATGGTGTAATAAGTAAGTAGCTCCATGTATCTGTAGCTGTACAGAGCACATACACCAAGGAGAACTAAATTAATGTGCTTGAATGGGTGCAGACTGGGATGGAGCTTTTTAAGTGCAGACATTTACCGTTTGCACTCAGTGGATTAATTTTGTGCATCCAGAGTTAAGGCTCACCACCAAAAGCTGCTTAATCTTTCTCTTTACTAAGTCTTTACTGAAGACAACTGGGAATGACACACACCAACACGCCTCTACAACTGCTGGACACCATACACCCATGGTGCTCTGACTAACAATGGTGACTCAGCCCAAATCCTGGAGGTGTCAGTATTATGATTTTTTTGATTTAACATGTAAGTTGTGTGATTTCTTTATTTAATAGTGTGGTTCGTGTGAGCTGATCTGACATCTGTTCATCAGGGAGCTGAACATCTCCTTGAAATTCCTTAAAAATTGGTAGTTTTTATTTTTTTTTCTAATTTAGGTAATTATTTTTGTGGTATAAAGTATTTTAAAGCATCTCTTTAAGAAAGGGTTGTTATAAAGATGAGAAAAACACTTTCCTACATATTAATAAACAAAAAGATTGTTTTAAGTATCGTTCTGTGCAGAAGTTTAAACTGTTCATACATTGTCTTTAGGACTTGTTCTGAGACAAAATACGTTTCTTCATCGGAAAGAATTCAGCTGAAGACCCGGAAGAGAGTGTGTGAGGTGAAGGAAAAATACCTTTCATTCTTCTAACCATGTATTCCTGCTGCAGTCTGGTAAAGCCAGCTCTCAGTCTCTTCACTGCTTTATTCACTGTTGCTTCAAGTCTCAAAAATAGACGTTCCTTCCTTGACAGAATTCAAGCTGTGCATCGGTTCTGTAGTGTGATTTTCCTCCAGTAAGACAGATGAACCGAGGAAAAGGCTTGTTGTTTTTTATTTAATTTAAACTGACCTCTCCGAGCACTTTGTCCATATTTGGCACAATTTATGTTGGCAGAGACTCAAGCTACCGTTAGGATGAAGGATAGCTGGACGTTGTTTAGACTGCTAAATGGGACTAAGCAGGGGAGCAGACATTAGACTGGAAGCATGTTATGAGGTATGTTAGCTGTCTCAGCTCACCATTAACCAGAAAAATGAAAACACTGTTTTCTTTTCACATTATAAAAGAAGATCAAACATGCCGACTTTGTTTTTTTAATGCGTGGGAAATAAAAAAGAAAGTTCTATGTGAGTAATTAAACACTTACCTCATCGTTCTGCTCTCTCTGGTTTGCCTCCTCGGAATGGCGTTGGAGCTCTTTCTGAATCATGCGAGCATACTCAAAGTCCTGCTCCTCTCTGCAGAACAGTCAGGGAGAGAAATGACTTCTTACCATACATACTGGTTAATACCGTAATTAGCAAGCATGGTGAACCTACACACAGCCTCAGTGTTACAGATGTGTGAATGTGAATGCTGCAGCGGTGGGAGAAGCATACATTTGTTTAGTCGCCCGTTTAAGGAGAGCACTCTGCTTTGCCCGCCGCTCCTCCTCCTCATCCTGCAGCCTCTTGGCCACACGGATGTCATTCTGCACCAGCTGGTTCTTCTGGATATTGGTGGTATAGTATTGCTCAACTATGAGGGCAAAGCAGAAAAAAACAGAAGGTATGCTAGGGTTCAATGAGCTTTCAGTTTTGCTTTATTAGTCACTGCAAACATGTTAAAAACACGTTTACAGTGTAATGTAAGACAGTACAACAGTATGTGCATCATTCTACATGTGTTGTGTGCAGCTGCAGCATAGTTGATTAACTTTGTACTCACTCTCCTGCTCCTGCAGGCTGTGTGCCAACACTCCATCTTCCAGCACAGCAAAACTCTGGCACACTGAAACAATACATAGCATCAGCATGTAAGTGTC
>JAVQJG010294271.1:0-18312 GCA_036024015.1 Craterocephalus amniculus | reverse complement strand
ACATTTATAGTTACCTACAGACACAAAAATAGTCCCTTTTTTTCAGATAGGACTCAAACGAGTTAATTGCAGTGCCAGAAAGTCCTACCCAGTTTTTCAGCCGGTCTAATAAGATGTTATGATCAACTGTGTCAAAAGCAGCACTGAGATCCAGTAGTACCAGGACTGAAATGTTTCAAGCGGATGTCATTCAAGACCTTAACAAGAGCTGTCTAAGTGCTCTGATGTGGCCGGAAACCTGATTGGAAGGTATCAAAACAGTTATTTAGTGTCAGGAAGTTGTGTAGTTGTTGGTAAACAGCTTTTTCTATAATCTTACCAAGAAAGGGGAGGTTTGAAATCGGCCTGTAGCTGCTCATGAGGGTTGGGTCTATGTAAGCTTGTTGAATCGGGCCATTATGATAAAAATAAGGATATTAAGATGATTTGTATCTCCCAAACTTCTATATCGTTGGAATCAGAGGAGAAACAGAAGCAGGATGTAACAGAGAAGTAAAACAAGCAGAATAACACTGACCTGTGCCATGACAAACAGCAGCTGGAGAGTGAGTTTGGTGCACAGTGATAAGAGGGATACTGATCAAAATGTTTCAGCTTCTGTGGAACCTTCCTTGTGGATGTCCATGTGATGTGTCACAGTGATGTGAACTGCAGAATGTTCAAGAGCATGAGGAGGCATTAAGAGTCACACTGTCATTGGAGTAAAGGGGGAATTTAGCAAAACATTGACGATGTTAAAGTAACTTCCTTTAAAATAGTTATTTACTGTCTTCATCATTCAATTAATAATCAAATGATCAGCCCTCATTTCCTGGAAACATTTTGCTGAATGCAGCGCTGTCCTGAGGAAATTAAATAAATCATTTTGCTTACAATCTTCTTGTTTGCAGATCTTGCTTAATCTTCCTATATAAGTATCACTAAACACAACAGAGCAGAGACAATGAACCATGAAACTGAGATTGAAAGAAATTAACGTGCCATGTAAGCTTGTAGCTGCACACATGGATGGAGAGACACGAGCATGAGAACAAATGTTGTAAGAGCTCCATTTAAGGGAGGAAGAAGAAATCAGTGGAAGCAATTGTTTGATGGAAAGGGAAAGAAATGGCTGACAAGCCTAACACTCTGTAAAAAGCTGGAGAGTCTCAAAAAAGATGGGATAAATAGAAAAACACCACCCCTATAAGCTGGTGATTGTTTTTGCATCTTATTTTGAACATGGCATATTTCAGCATGTTGAATCAACAGGTTTTCCATCACGGCCAGAGCAGTTAGATTCAACACGAACGCCTCTCTGGAGTTTCATATAATGCAATGAAAACCGTCTGATTATGTTGGCAGTTCTTGCGGGTACGGTGGACCAATATTGCGTAGGCAGCGAGCGGGGATGAGCGGTCAGGGCGGAGGGTAGGATGATTAACCACTCCAAGCCTCAGCAGTCCAGCCTTAGCAGAATATGAGGCATGCCTGCCCAGTATAATGGCCTTATTAGGATAATGGTGGTAGTTACAGGCTTCGTCTTCCTCCAGGTAATTCTAGCTATCTGTGCAACAAATACAGTTCTCCAAGTGTTTTGTGTGTCAGAAGCATGCTTCAGTGCAGGCATGGAGCCAATAGAGGAGCTATTTTTGTTTGTTTACACTGAGCAGAGCTGAACCAAAGACTGCTCCGCCATCATAGTGCCCAAATCATCTTTGTTTTTTTTTATATTACATTTTACTTCTGCTCAGTGTTTTCCATTCATGAAATATGTATATTTTGGCCGATTTTGTCCGCTTTCATAAATTGTTGGAGCCATTTGATAGTTTCTGTGGTTGGCAGGCTTGCCGAGTAAAGCTGGCCAAAGACATCGGTCATTTCAGGTCTCCTGGATTCTTTGAAACCAGAACGCTGCTATTGGCTTCAGCCCGTTGGTCTCATTGGCTCTCACAGTAGGGTGTGCAGCTAGGAGCACTCTGTTCCCATATTTTGTAAAATAGCATTTGCTCCAAGACAAGAGCAGACAATGACATAAAGTCTATAATTTGGTCGTACGACTCTAACGTCAGGTCTGCGTAATGCTTGTAAGATTCTCAGTGAAAGCTATTTTCTTAAACTAACATTTTCCTTTGATCAAGGTCGACTTATTTTCTAAGAAAAACATAAGGAGAACTTGCAGAAAAAAAGCAGATAACAAGACTACTCAACAATCTTATATACAATTAGTTCACATAATTTGTTTTTTCTGTGTCTACAATTGCCAGTCCTTTCAATTATCTTTACAAATTGCAGATTATTCTGAGTCTGCTCAGTATTTGGTTATATCTTAATGATAAAACTGAGATAAATATTCATACTTCATGCTGTGGTTCTGGGCTTTTTTTCAGCAAAGTAAGACCCAGATCTATAAGAATCTATAACAATTATCATTATCATGTTAGATTGTAAAACGAAAATACCATTGAAAAAGCAGGAAAACACAACAACAAAAGCGAATAACTTATCTCAAGTCTTTTAATAGTCATACTGCAACTGTTGTACAACAAAGACAGTAGTTTCTTAAAATCCATCCATCTATCCATCTTCTACAGCACTTGTTCTAATGCAGGGTCAAGAACAAACTGGAGTCCCAGGGACAAGCAGATCCAAAGCAAGGTAGACCATGGACAGGTACTATAACCCACTGGTGGATTTCTATTAGCTGTGCATATTTGTCTGCAAAGTTAAAAACAGGGCATGTGTGCAAAATGTGCTTCTAAACTTTCCACCTGGGTCAAAACAGTGATTCTCTTTATAGATTATTCAAAATAACTGATACACACAAAATAGATATAAGCGCAGCTGGACCAGACCTTTATGGGGCCCCAAGCAGAGTTTGAGTTGGCTATGAAATTTTCAATAAAGCGTTGAATGGTGTGCATTACTATTTTTATTCATACCATTTAATATTTGATCATTTTATCTACATATCTATTTATTTTGAATCAAGACCCTGTTTTCTAATGCCTTGGATCATCTCTGGATATAAGTAAGATTCCTGCATAGATGATAATCATAAAGCACAGATGCAAAGAAAGAAGGAAAGAAAGAAAGAAAGAAAGAAAGAAAGAAAAAGAAAGAAAGAGAAAAAAAGAAACAAAAAAACAAAGAAAAAGAAAGAAAGAAAGAGAGATAAAGAAAGAAAGAGAAAAAAAAAGAAACAAACAAACAAAGAAAAAGAAAGAAAGAAAGAGTTCAATATCCATTATTGCACAATGGTCACATATAATAGTAACTTTTAAAAGCACTCACATCAACAAAGAAAAAAATGATCTGTTGTTCCAATCTGAGCAGGTTTTTGGCTGATGATCACCTTAGGTTTCAGCATCTTTACAGTTTTTTCCCACATCCACAGGAAGGAGCTGTGGTGGCCCTGTTTAAGATCTGCCGTCAGGACCGCTTTAGAGACCTGTACGCTCACGCTCTGAGAACGGTGGCCTCCATCTGCTGTGTGGAAGAAGGCATCAACCAGCTGGACAAGGTAGAGCTGTTGGTTACCTCTTACCTCCTCACTCTCACAGCTCCAGTGCTCTCCACTTTGCACACTGTCACACTCCAATCCAGACTAAACATCATTCATCTGCTTATTTATTTGTTAAAATGCACACAAAACAAATTTCAGCTGCAAGAAATGTGTCTGTTTCATTTAAAATAAAAATCAGCCGTACTTTGGAACAATATGACAAACAGAAAATAAAAGAGGGGGATATTATAGTACATACAATTCAAATTTACGTTATCTTATAAAGAAAAACAAAGGGATATACATAAGATAATGTAAACATAAGACAAAGAAAAAGTACATTTAAGTCCATTAAGAGCATTACTTCCAGTAAAAACTATACCTGTCCATGCCAGATAATGTTTTACACTGATCAGCTGAAGTTCTTCTTCTCTTCCCGTTCAATCACCTCCTGTCTTTCTCTATGTTATGACTGGAGGGGCCTCCGTTTATTTTCCCAGGTGAACACGTGCCAGCAGAGGCAGCGGAGCGGGCCCAGCTGTTCAGAAACAAATTGTGTAATCACCAAGTATCAACAGTTAAAGGAAACATTTGGCAGGAATATGCGTCCTTCAGATGACATCAATCATCTTGAAGTAGTTTTCTGGTCATTTTTACTTGACACATGACTCTCTCCTCTCTGATTGCTACTTTTTATAATTACACAACCAATTCCTGCCATCGCTTATCATATATCACTAACTGGGCTATAAGAAGATGTGACGCAGGTGATTTTTCTCTCATATTGGTAAATAGCGGCATATTTACATTATTCAGGAACCAAATTTGACTTCTTCTTCACATTTGGGGGAACTTGATTGCACATTTCCATTTACTCAATTACATGTTTATGAATGAGTTCACAAAGTTCAGTTACCACAGAGGAATTAAACTTATCTATTTAATTAAAATCTTGGAGACGGTGATATAAGAAGTATGACATGGCAACTAGATCAATTGCCGTGACATTAATGATGACATTGTATTAGTACATGCAGCATCTCTGTGGTGTGAGCTATAAGCTCATTAGTGGGACCTCCTGAACACTGAGCCAGCAGGTCAAACGTTGCAAACTCTGACGTTTTTCTCCCACTGAATATTTATTTAAAGAAAAGGAGGTGGGACAGAGGGAAGACAGCTAATGAGACATCCATAACTGTTTGTTGTCTGTGGAGAATTCCACCAAAACAAACAGCAGACACACCTGTGTTGAGTTGAGCATTTACAGAAAGACAAATATATCTTGATACAGTTGAACGATGCCACAGCGGTGTCTGTTCACATCCAGAGCAGCTGGGACGGTGTAAATCATCTGTAAACATTCTTTAATGGGGACTGAAGTCTGCCCCAAGATTTGTGTCCCAGTCCCGGAAGAGAGGCTGTCAGGCAAGTCTGCGCTCCCAACCGCTCACCGGCAATCGCTGAGGCTTGACAAACACAACTGTCCTTGTTGGTGGCTGATCTAGAAAAGGGGTTAGCAGGCACCACTGCTGCTTATTGGTGGATATTACTTCTTAGTTCCTCCCCCAGCTGGCGCTTTATGTAATCATAATAATGGAATATTGTAGAAAATCAACGCTGCTTATTGATTATGTGCTTAGTGAACACAGACAAAGAATTACTTAGAACAGAGCGGATGACTGCAACTAAGTGGAAGTGAAGCTTTCAACCTTTTCTTTACTGTTTTGACATTTGAAATAAACCGGAACTCAAATGAATTTAGCAAAGTATGAAATCCTCTACATTTAACTGTAGTAGCATGTGGAATACATAATAGAAATAAGCATTGGGGGAAGGAAATCCTAACTGAACACAATATGATACTTTATCAGTCCAGTGGACAATGTTTGGATGTTTGGCAGTGACATACAATTAATCTTACTGTTTACCTCATTGAGGAGCCAGTGATCAATACAAGATGAATCTGCTTACTGATTTAACAGAATCACTTCCACTCCTGAGCTCAATTAGATATTTAAGTTTGTTTAGCAGTCTGATTATTTTAACAAAAATAGATGTGATTTAAATTGTTCCGATCATGGCCAAGAAAACTTACCAAGGCAGAACAGCTTGATCTTAAACTTGAATATTTAGATATCTATATTTCTCTCATTAAATGAAAATAAGTAATATTGTTAAAGCAAAGCAAGTGTAAATAATTCCAAATATATTTTCAGCACAAATTAAAAATGACTGAAGTATGATTACAATTTAAAGCGTTAGGGTACTGATTAATGCATGAAGTTTAACCTTGGTGTGATATAGCAATGGTTGTATTGAGTGTTCAGAAGCTCCAGATTCATTTAAGCAACGAGATTTCATATTAGATGTCAGAGCATCCATATTGTTGTACAAAAATGACCATGTGGAGCTTTGCTAGTGATGTCAGTCTTCACAGTAACATGTTCATTATAGACTTAACACTATAGAGTTGTTGTTCTTGTGGAATACCACCCTTTTCAGTGCAAAAAACAGTTTCCATCTAACATCTTTAATGTGCATATTTTAAAGTATTTAAAGTGATTGACATGTTGGAGTTCTTTTGCAATTTAAAATTATAGATGTGTATTTCAATATTTTCTGCTCTGTTCTATTAAGAGTGCAGTAGTTGTTGAATATTAAAGAGATTGTGACCCACACATTCCTACATTTGTGTTCTCACAATCAGCTTTTCTTTTCTTTGAACTTTGTGTCCCTTAATAACGTATTTTTTTGTGTTTCAAGTATTTCATTTAGTATGTTTAAATTGTAAAATTATCTCCTTAGGGCCAACTTTGTTATCACTTTTTTCAGTTGTTAAAAAGTTATTTGGCAATGACCCAGAGAGTTAACGACATCAGATATGTTTCCAGTCCTGTACATGAGGAGATGAGCAGCATCCTGTTTTGGGGAGGAGGAGGAAGTCCAGGAGGGGAAGAGTGGGGAGCGGTGGATGAACGGGGGTGTGGAGAGTGGATTGTTCCACATCAGTGGGTCGCTCTGGCACAGTGCTGCTGACGTCCACGGAGACAAAAATAGGGAATTGCCCTATGAAGCTTGGCGAGCCGATGCTCGTCAGTGGATAAGACTGACAGGTGTGGCTGGCAAAGAGCTGACAGTTTGCTCCACTACGACACTTGTGGGTAAACCTATGTTTACAGAAATAATGGCTGGCTTTGCCACAGAAGAACCAAATTTGTTCTTTTCCAAAAATGCTGAAAATAATGATTATGATAGACATGATTGTTGGATCAGGTCATGTATGCATTTGTCACAGGCTTCATTTTAACTTACCCGTCACATCTCAAATTACCACACTTGTGCTGTTTACTCTGAGTCTACGCTGGCAGTGTGGGCGGATTTTGAACACCTTTACATGTGCAGAACCTGTTGAGAACTTCTTCACAGAGATGCAAACACAACAGACAGCGACCGTTTTGCATGGACTGAACAACACTGCCCTCAAGTGGAAGAAAGCCTTTTCTACAGCTCATACTTCCTAAAGTTTCTACACTCCAGCACCACCTACACACATAAGTTTGAACAGTCACATAGGTGAGATCAGTAAATGGCCTTGTGTCTCGTGAGCCTTTTTTTCTGTGCACCATGACAGATTTCCTGCTATGCAATAACTCGGAGCTCCTTGTTAAACGATTGGCTGGTTGTGTCCTGGTCCGTGAGGTTGGAAGCTTGGACACTGTGGGTGGATGGGCTGCTATCGGACTCCTGGGGCCCTGTTCACCTCTGGGGGGCCAACACCTGGCAGGACCTTGGGCCTTTGCCTCATGTCCATGGGGCACTCTAGCTGGTGGATGGCTGATGGATGGATAACTCTGTGGTGGAATGGCTGGGATTTGTGTTCTGGGGTGGAGACTCGTCTGGGGGCCCCCTGCTCAGCCTCTGATTCTTTACTTTACTTCATTCTCTTTTCTCTTCTGTTTACTCCCTCCTTTCTTTTTCTTCCACCCACTTTGTCAAGTCTGACATTAATATGTAAATTCAGCAATGGACAAATAGAATAATAAAAAATGATACTTAAATAAGCCTTATGAAGATCCTCTTTGTAAAGCAAATTTGTTCAGCACAACACGGCAGCCAGACCATCATTCTGCTGGACAGGGCAAGGTCCAGTGGTGTCTTTATAGGAGTCACAACATTTTTAGTTACGCTGTAAATTTAAATGTCAAGGAGGACACAGTAATGTTGTAAAAAATGGAATGTCCAGCCGACCACTAACCTCAAAAAACAAAACAGAATGATGCTGCCATCATCTGTCTGACTGTAGGGGTAAAAGAGAAATAAAATAAATCTCATCCCATTGATGGGAATTCTAGCCAAACAGTTTAATCTTTCTGTCATCGGATCAAAAAGAATAATTATACATTGCTTCTCAAAAGCTGAGTCTTTGAAAAAAATAAAATAAAAGTGTAATTCCCATCAGGCGTCCACATAAACTGCAGAGGGGAATGGCCTGACCTGTCTGTCCACTCTGACTGGTTGTCCCTCTGTAAGGCTTACATGTATTCGTTCAAGGCCATTCATTCAGAACAATGAACATTTTGTCATCAGAAATGAAATGAATAGTTGATGGATTGCCTAAGTGATATCGTAATGTTGTGATAGGCTGTTTGTAGCAATTATATGAACATTATTATTGAATATATGGGAGGTAATTTCAGATTTTAAATGTGTGTTTTATAATATAAAACATGTAATATTATAAGTTACATTATATTACTCTGACAATGGCTTAAATGTTACAAAAAAAGTTGTATTATGATCCTAAGTTGCAGGGAAGATCATAAACTAGCATTTCCTGATCTCTCTCCTTTGGATATTGGCTCCTTTGGACAGTCTCTTGTATAGATGTGATATGTCCCTTAATGTTTAGGCTATTACCCTCACTCTTCAACAATAAATGACTTGTAGGGCAGGGCAAGGTTCTCTGGAGCATTGGTTCACAAACTTTTGAGTCATACTGTAACCCCCAAGATGTCATATATTAATGTTTATTACCTTCCCTTCCCCTATGACAGCATAGTGGTACCACCATATTAATCAAATGATATCGGATGCGAATCCTAGAGGATCCTCTAAATTTAAGGCGTTCAACCTGTGAGTCTTCATAAATAAGGAAGATTAATGCGGATTTTTGAATGAACGTGTTAAAAATTAAGGTGATAAATTTAGGTTTATTTCTTCATTGATGGTTTAATTTTGACAGCCATAAGAAAAATTCCTAATGATTTGATAAATATTGGTTACACATTTTTCACAATTATCTGAAGGTCCCCCTGAAGGTCTGAACTCCCAGGGTGGTGGTTCAGACCTACAGTATGTGTCTGGATCTGTGTTTATCATTCGTTCTTTCAGTCACTACCAGGAGCTCATGACCACAGCTAAGGATGGGAAAGTAGATGGACCAGCTGTGTTTGTCTTGGACCTTGTGTGGCAGCCTTACAGATAACCTGTCTGTGGTTTTGTGACCTTTAGGCTGGCTTATTACTTTTGGACTGTCTTAGTTAGGTGTTGATAAATGCCAGTCATAGTTTGTTTTCTGTGTATTTTGTGTGTGTTTTGTTTTTAGTGAGTTAGACTCTTAGGGGAACTTATTTATCCCTTCATTTTTGGTTCTTATTGTGGTTTGAGGAAAAGTTAGTTCCTGTCTTTGTTGCTTGTGTTGATTTTGTGGGATTTTGAATAAATCTCTTGCTGTATTACCCTTTTTTCAGTTTTGTTAATGTTACCACCTCTTCTTACCCTCAACAAATTTAAATAGGGGTTGTAACATTATAAAAACTGAGAGGACGCTCTAGCCTACCACTTAGCGATACCTGTCAGCTGCATCCAGAGTCCCACAAGCCAAGGAGGCCTTACAGGATTCTGTCTTCAGCTTGATGGCATCTTTCCCTGCCGGTGTCCACCAAAGAGGTCAGGGATTAGCAATGAGTTTACGACCTCAGCTCTGGTTGGCCGCCTCTACAATGGAGGCATGAAACAGTCAGACTAAATATCCCCTGCTTCACTAGGGACATGGTTGAAGTTCCTTCAGTAATGGGACTTGACGCTCTTCTCAGGGACTCCACCTCATTTATTATATGCTACATTTAAGGCATTTAACCTCATAACAATTTGAGGACAAAAATAGAATAATAGAACAATAGAAAGCAACCAGGAGATGATCACCATGAACTTGCCTGCTCCTCACAATCATATATTTGTTCTGTTGTAACGTCTAAAGCCAATTTGAGAGCATATCCTCAGTAACTGCTGAATGCTTGCACCATATAAAAACAAAAACGGCCTGTATAGGTCAAGTTGTTGATGATCACATGTGATTATAAACTTGTTTCTACAGTACATGAGGCCTGCTCTGTGTCTAACATGTAGGTGGACGGGATTCTGTGCCTGGCTGACATCTTGACCGATGAAAGCAGCATGGAAGCAGCCAAGGCGGAGGCGGCGGCGGTCGTGGCGCAGATCACATCTCCCCACCACACATCCACTCAGCATCTCGCCAGCTTCCTGGAGAGCATGCACGACATTGTAACCGCGCTCATCAGTGAGTGGACGGATGCCTTACCCATGATGTTGAGCCCACTTTAAGCCAAATCACAGCGCGAATGATTATCTAAACAAAAATTGACGATTGTTGATTGTATTCTGCCGATAAAAACCTTTGAATCTGCGTAACAGAGGCTGCTTCTACGGTATTCAGTGAGCGGTGCTTTGTTTTCTCAGAACTGTGTGAGAGTGCCTCCTGTGGTGAAGTATTCCTCCTGGCATCTGCAGCGTTGGCCAACATCACTTTCTTTGACAGCATGGCCTGTGAGATTCTCCTGCAGCTGAACGCCATCCACATCCTGCTGCAGGCTTGCAAAGACCGCCAAAGAGTTGACACACCATACTCCAAAGACCAGGTACACATCTGAACCAGTTGAATTACAGGCTAATAATTTAATATTAAAATGTGATGATTTGGTGGCCTTTTAAGTGTCTGTCTCATGCTTTTAATCCATCCAATCTTAAATCTCAGGTGGTGACAATTTTGGCAAACCTCTCCGTTTTGGAGTCATGTGCTCCTGAAGTCCTCCAGGAACAAGGTAATCTGTTTTTCTGCAGCGATCATTTTTAATTTAGTTTTACACATACGTATTGTTTTTCATAGCAGTTTATGGAGTTTAAAGAAGAAACCTCTACAGAACTCTTAATATCCCTTTGTAGTGAAATAAACCCCTCAATAAAAAAGGTAAGTTCTTCTTTTTTCCTCATGAGGGCAGCATTTGGTTACTTCTGTAGCTCAGAGAAGCTGAACCACAACACAGTAAATCTATGAGAGAAATAAGTGCAAAGCATTTTAGTATTAATGTTTATTAATGTTGTCAATTATCATTTCATCTTTAAATTCTGCTTTACTGTTATATCATCCTGTTTATCCCAGATAATACCCTGTATCAGCTCTAAGCTTGAACATATTAATGTATTCATTCGTTTTTTTTGTTTGGGACCACTTCAGACTGTCATCTCTGGCACTCTCAGTACAATTGTTTTCACCTAATTCTGTTGTTTTAACCTTCATGGTTACATCTTACAAATATAAATGTTCTCCAAATATACATGTTTTGTCTTTTTTTAAAAAGAAGTTGCACTTGTGTTTAAGAACTATCATAACAAAATAAGTGTATAATATGATTCTAATGAGTTTGTGAACATCTTTGTCACTAATTAACACCATTAGCCCTTAAGTAGTGATTTTTATCCTTTCAAAGGATAGAAACAACAGAAGTTCCTGTGTCCTATGTTTTTCTTTTGTTGCATTAAGTGCTTTGAGTGTTTGTAAAAGTGGCTCGATCACAGCACTTTGGTCCAAATGCTTCATCTCAGCGATTGGCTCAATGACCGCTTTCTTCCTCATCTTCTCCTTACTCATTAAACTGCTTGAGGCTTTCTTAATTATTGTTTGTCTGGAAAGCTTCAAAGTCAGCTCACGTATTGATTATTTTATCTCAGTTTGAATTATTATAATAACTTTTTTTATTGCTTATTGCAGGAGTTTTTCTATCCCCCTTTCTATCCCCCTTTTCTTCCTTGGCTAATCTGTACTGTATGTGCTTTAACTGTATGTCCGATAGGAATCGAACGACTGCTTCTGCTGCTGGGAGAAAAACCATCCTCCCCTAGTCCATCAGAGGGAGCTGCCTGTGAGCGAGTACAGCAGAAAGCTGCAGTAACACTGGCCCGTCTGAGCAGAGACCCTGATGTGGCCCAAGCAGCTATCCAACTAAAAGGTAGTAGTCAATCTTTGTTGTTTCACCCACGTGCCCTGTGCCCTGTTAATCATTGACATACAGTGCAGCAGACAGCTCAAAAAGAAGGACATAGGGAAAACTGTATCTACAAAAAAAAAAAAAAAAAAAAAAGACGGTACACATAAACATCCAAAAAAAAGGGAACAAATAAAAGATACACATGTATCTTCATAGCTAAAGCAGCACATAAACTGGCTAATTTTCAGTTTACATCATTTGTGAACATCCCAAATAAATAAGACCAGATTTTGAAAATACAATTCTGATCGCATTTTATAAATACAGTTTAGGTAAAAAATTAGTTAATGCAGATGTCAAATGTGTCATAGAAAAATAAATAAAGAAATTTATTAATTTATTTTTTACTACATTTAGAAATTACAATGATGGTGGACTGTGAAGTATGCCATAAATGATTAGATTTGTACTTAAAATGGACATGAACATCTTAGGGTTTAGTAACATAAACTAATAACAGGTTGAAAATCATTGTGGCTCACAGGAGTCTTTCTGAGCTGTTGGAAAGCCCTCTGCTTTACTTTACAGATGTGTTAACAGAACACCACCTTCCTGAAAATCTCCCTGAATTTTTCTAAGTGTTTTATAAAGGCACTTAATATGGTCAGATGAAAGTCACATTTTTCATATTTCTCTAACAAAAAGCAGGGTTGGAAATAATACCATTTGTTTATTGAAAATAAACCCTTAAAAATTATAACCCTGATGTATACTTGGCATAAGTACCTGACTGCAAAGCAGCACTTACTCTATGTGCATATAAAAAATTGAGAAAAGCTGGTAACTTTTTTTTTTTTTTTTAAGCTGTTCCTCGTCTCATTGAACTGTGCCGCTCCCCTACTGAGAGAAATAACAGTGACTCTGTTCTCGTCGCTTGCCTGGTAGGTATAAAGCATGTGTCCATAAGTCTGTGTGTGCATGCGGCCCCTTAGAATAAGTTTAAATTACCCTGTGTCCTGAATGCAAACATATCATTCAAACATTCAAATTGCCTATTTCAGCTGCACACCAAAAATAATAGACATTTTCATCTGCTATTGCTATAAGAACTTCACATACATGAATATCATCAGTTCACCAATTTAATTGCATCCACGGGGCAGTGTTTGAATCCGAGCCGACTAGCTCAAGTTATGTCAGACTTCATGTTTAAACAGCATATAAATATCATGAATAACCTCCCTGCTTTCAATTCATCACCCTGTCATTCTCATAATCATTAAGATCCAGAGATTTCAAGCACATACTGGCCACCAGCTTAATTGGACTGTCTGAGAAATGCCCTCCTTTTAAACTGTGCCCACACTTGTCAGTCTATTCAGATTCATGTGATTCCGTTTTATCCCTCTAAGCCAGGGTTAAGTAGAGCATTTGTACGTACAGTACATGTTGTATTCTTACCTTCAAAAGACGCTGAGCTTTCACAGATAATTTGTAATCTCAAATGTAAAGGTCAGAGTCTCTTGGCTGAACGGGTGTAGGATGTCATCCTCATTAGTCATGAATGTAATAAAAAAAAGCTTTCTGTTGATGAGACTATTGATTAGCAGAGACATATTGTGTTTATTTTTTTTTTAGTTATTTAATGAATAAAGCACGTTGAACACTTGCACTTACAGTTTCATCTCCCTGCTAGAATTGAAGCGATGCATATTATGAATATTTGCACTTGCAAACTACAGCTCAGCATAACCTTCATGTGAGATAAATCGTGTCCTTTTTGTACGTACACTCCAGGCTGCTTTGAGGAGGCTTGCAGCAGGCTGTTCAGACAGCATCGAGGCGGCTGACCACCAGCAGCTGATCAAACCACGACTAGTCGACTCTTTTTTGCTTTGTTCGAACATGGAAGAGAGCTTCGTATGACAGCTTGGACTCCAAAACATTGAGCTTTCAAGCCCCCACGTGCTGATTTGTACTCTGAACATTGTGTTTATTTTATGATTCAAGTCTCCTCAGCCACTTTATGTCCTGAAAAGGTTTTCCCAATCTTGAATTTGGATTTTGGGTGACTAGGATGAAAGTGCATCATGTCCGTTTAACTTAAAACAGAAAACAAATGTGCAAATATGAATACTGCTGTGAACAAGTCAACATCCATATCAAAGGCAGTACATTTATACAGTGTTTAAAGAAAAAGTAGACCATTTGCTGATTTTATTCAACACAGAAAAAAATCACATCAGTTATTATATAAATCTGAAGTTATTTTTTATAGATCGGTGCTATTTTTTTAAAATATAAAGGGGCCCAATTATGCTCATTTCTGGTAAATTTATTTTTTATATGAGTTCACATGGGCAGGAATTGATCAAGCATGTTTCACAAACCTCTTTATTTATTTTAGATCGGTCCTCTCCGTAGGCCCTCAGATCAGTGTCTGAGTGAAACATACAGATTCTTCTCCCCCTGATGCAGGCTGCCTCTGATAGGTGGGCTTCCAGGAGCAGCTTTTCGAGAGTAACTGTTTTCACCATCATAGAAACACCAGCAGAACTCATTAATAAAATGAAGTAAAATAAATACTCCATACAAATCATACATCCATGTTTGATCCCAAATCAGACCCTATAAATGAAAGTGAACTCAGCAACCTGCAACAACGAATGCAGCAGGATGTATGTGTCTGCTGTAACGCTATTCGCTGTCTTTTACTCGCCTTATATAGTTGTACAAGCCCTTGGTGGACACATTGCAAATGCAACACAATGCCAACAGAGGTGGAAAACGTCTGCTGCCAAGAAATAATTAAGTTAATGATACTATTTGCTACCACTTTTTGCTAGTTTGATTGTTGCTCACACTATAATATTAAAATATAAAAGAAAACCGCCCGCCAACGGTTTGATTCACAACTTATGGCTCAGGATCGGAAACGTGGTCCTTCATTGTAGAAACAGACCCTACTTTCAGAAAATCCCTGGTTGTGTGGCCCTTATTTATCCAGCTGTCTCCGGTGAAGTGTCAGTGTCCGGTACAAATGTTGGCACAGGTCTGTGGCTGGCTCCCAAAAATCAGACTCCATCCATTGCTCCCCTCCTTCACTAAAATATCGAAGTACAAATAACTCTCTAAAACCATTTTCAGCCCCATGGAAACTGAATAAAGAGGCACACTGGGACAATCAAAACATGCATTTATCTGATAAAAAAATTGTTGAAGTAGTATAACAGGGCCCTTTTAAAGTATGATCTGTTTTACATTGTGCAATTTAGTTTTTGCTATGATCTTTTGATTGATACATGGCAAAACACTGTCAAAGCCTGATATAACTGTGCATCATTTCAGTACTGCAACATGTCAAGTTAAATCCTCATAACAATCCTCTTGTTAAAATATGTTTTTCATTCCAAAAGGACAAAATCGTTGCAGTTAAATATTTTACAGTATGTTGTGTTTTGTGTACTTTAAATGCAGGCTGCATAAAAGTTTTGATTTAAAAAAACAGTAGCATGACAAGATTGTTCTGGGAAAATGTTACGCTTTGTAATGCACATGTTTTGGAATCTCTGGTTATGTTCTTTAACTTTTTGTTTTCTTTTGCCATATTTCAAATGTTACATTTGCTGGAAAATAAATTTAGAATTTGAAAATGCTTTTTAAAAAAAAGAAGAGTTACCATTATTATACGCAATGCATGGAATAAAGGTAACTGTGTATTTAATGCTTAAGTGTTTTATTCTACATCATGACAGGATGCGATATTTTTAAAGTTTATTCCATCAGTAAGCTGTTCTTGGAAGTTTAGGTTCTTTCAAATTCAGATTTATACATTTCTTTGCTGCCAACAAAGCATGCTCGATATATCGGTATCGGTCCTTGTTCTATTTGTCACATACAGTTGTTCCCAAAAGACATAGGCGAAGTGACAAAGAGACAGAAACATGTAAAAAGTTAGATATTACATTTATAATACAATCCCCCCCCCAAAAAACGTTCCTTACATCAAAACATCCTTACAACATAAAATGCTTGGATTCTTCCAAATTGGGGGAAAAGGATAAACTAACGTCTTGTAACCCAGCAGTTTACGAGACAATTTTCAAACCTCTAGACTATTTAATAAAACTTGATTATAAGTAATTGTTCACTTCTATGATCTCAATGTATGGCAAATGCTTTAAACAGTGAGCAAAAACATTTAGGGTTTCAATTCTTTTCCATAAGCAATTATTATCTAAAAAACACTGTTTGAATTGAGTTAGTTGGAATGACAAGAAATAGTGATAAAACTGGGAAGTTTCAGGCCACCACATTTATATGGTAATTGCAACACTGGTACCCGAACATGTGAAGTTTTGTTGTTCCATATAATCAGTCCTTACTTTTAAATAGGCAATCAGGCAAGTGGCCAGTGAACTCCACAAATGAACTCCACTATCTGTTGCATGTGCAAGACAAGCTGCCACAGTTCATTGTCAAAGTCTTTATTTTGTCTCCAATCAGCACAGGAAGCGATCTCAACACACACCAGTTCTGAACGGCAAGTTTTTCACTTCCTGGCTTCAACTTACATGGCTTATCTTGAGCATTGTTGCTGAAGTATTAGAACTGATTTATTCTTCGATTCAGTTCCACATACAGTAGGTGAACCGTTTCCCAACTCTGACCAGATGTTTGATGGATAAAGCGACATCATAAGACACAACACCTTCATAGAGATCATGCCCAATGCATGGAGGCAAGCCAGGATTGCAGACATTGAAGGTTGACAGCTCATTAAAAAGTGAATTAAATTTGACCCTCCTTTTCTGTTGCACATCATCTGTCTGTAAATTACCTTTGTATGTCTGCACAGTCCTGAGGCGTCCTTTGGCAAGGGCGCTGCTGCAAAAGAAGTTCTGTCAATTTCCCAAAATCTGCAGAAGTAAACACTGTTTTACTTTAAATTTTCAGCAAAACCACCAATAGCATGAGAGCCAATGCTATCTCCGCCGATGACACATACACTTGCTTTTCGAAACTCACCACTACTGGAAGGCCCTCACTGCAAGGTCTTTGAAATGGCTAAACTTGTCCCATCACCAACTCTTGTCCAAAGTAGCGATAATCCTGCTCTCCCCAAAGGAGGACACGTTGCATGTGGTCAGTGCTTAATCTGTTGTGAAGCAAAATGTCTTCTAGAGTGACGTAAGTGTACAAGTGTACTCATACACATACATTAGTGATTTCCCTTTTTCACTTACAGCCATAACTTTTAAACATAAATGTGCACAATGAATATTTGAACATAAAGGATGACAATTGCTTAAGTTTGAGATCAGTCTAAAGTAGTCTATAGAAAATTATAATTTATTATGATTGTAGTCTGTTTATTTTTTTTTAATAACTTGTATCCATGTTCACTTTCATTGGTTCTAAATTGTAGAAATTGTTTTTAAAATAATGTTTTTCTTTGTGCCTGACTTTTGGAGGCTTTTAGTCATTCAAGAAGGTTCTTTGTCTGAGTCTCTATAATTTACTGGGACAATGTTTGCTATCTACATTTAGGATTTTGTTCGAAAATCCTTATGCCTGATCTGGATCAACCACATAGACAGTCTCCCAATTACAACTTTTAAGTTCTTCTTTCAAAGATTTAAGTCTTCCTGGTGTTTTTAATCGGCAGTTGAAAAACTATTATCAAAACGTGTGGTAGTGCCCTTGGGTTTATCTATATGAGGCCAGAGGCCAAAGCTGAACATTGTATTACCGAAATTACCGTTGTTAACTTGTGCTCTTTCCATTTTAACAAATCAGTCCCTGCAAACAAAGAACATTTTTCTGTTTTCAATATTTCTGATAAGGTCAACTGTAGCTGTAAATTGTTCAATACAGGATCCAGAAGTCTGGCACTGTAAATATAACATAATGCTCCTAAATTGTACTGAGGCAACTTCAATTATAAGGGTTTCTAGTATATCATCTACCACTCTGCTGTCAATTTGTTTACACTGAAGGTCTTTCTGTACAAAAGTCATCACCACCACATCGCTTATTCTTCTGATTTGCACAAAAAAAAAATGTATGTAACCTTCCAAATGAAATGATTTTTTGTATGATCTGTGATCCAAGTCACACTCATGGGGATTATGTGAAAAGTGTGTTTTAATGAAAGCACAAAATCTTTTATTTTTTCAAAATTAGTATAGAGCCTCTTACTATTAAATTGAGAAATAGATGCGTGGGTGGAACACGCACATCCCCTTGATTGTAGATTGTGCAGAACTGAAGTACTGTAGTATTGAGAAACCCCTAGAAAAAGACAGTCTAATTGAGTTTCAGTATCATATTTTGCATTTAAAATGTAATCTTTTTCAAAGCTGAATTGTTTATGGTCAGCCTCATTTAAGAAACTTAATTTAAATTTGTCATTTGAACAAATTACAAAATCATTATCAGGACCAGCTATCCTGTCTAAAACGAATGAATGAATCTATCTATCTATCTATCTATCTATCTATCTATCTATCTATCTATCTATCTATCTATCTATCTATCTAT
>JAVQJG010294254.1:0-32190 GCA_036024015.1 Craterocephalus amniculus | reverse complement strand
GGTTTTCTGTATATGGTATATTTTGTCCCTACCCCACTCCCCACACCTCTCTTTCCCTCTCTCTCCCCTCCGGTCGAGTCCAACAATAAGATTTTGAATTAATAAAGTTTTTCTCCTCAAGAGGGACTTAATACATGCAGTATAAATCCCTACTTGATAGAGTAAATTTGCCCAGCACCAAATAGCAGCCAGACAATCATTCTGCTTGCAACAATGCTGGACAAGACAGGTGAAAAAAAAAAGAAAAAGTTGTGTTATTTAATGGTTGTGTAAAGTGTAACAGTTAAACACGAGACTTTTGAGTGAGTCTAAAAGAGTTATTGGTACCACCTCTCAGTCAAATATTTCTCAGTTTGGAGTGAAGTAGTAAAAGTTTTTCAACCCTTCAAAAGTCCATTTATTAAGTATGAAGTCTTTATTTAGCCCTTTAGCACTTTGGAATAAATACCATTTCATGTCAAAATAATTGGTGGGTAGTCTTATGCATCCTGGTATCCATTAAGGGACAGAAGTATCATGATGTATACTGCCTGGTTTTGAGCAAAGTTTTTATCATAAGGTGATGCAAAATGTCTTAGAAACTCTATGTATCAAATATTATATGTGTGGCTATAAATGAGTGTATGCAAAGGGACAGAGAAGAATGGGTTGAACTGGAGCAGGTCCCCCCACACCATCATATAGGCAGGTGTGAGAAGAGATGCAAATGTAATATTAAAGAGGAAGCCTCTGTATTGTTTTTTGTGCTGTTTGTCCACCGATGCAAGTCATACCCAATTCACGAGGACTTTAAGAAATGGAGTTAACTCAAGAGAAAAGAGCTTAATATGAATCCTTGACCAGGGTGTACTTACTGTATACCACCAGCTCATTCTGGTATTCTGAGATGTCTCCGCCGGCCACCACCATGCAGGTGAAAGTTCCTTGGTCAGACAGTTTGGCATCAGAAAGCAGAAGACTGGAGTTCTCGGCCAGCCTGACGCGGTTCTTGTATTCAGCTGGGGCACTAATCGTGGTATTCTTGTTACTCCTGACCAGCAGGTCTCCTCCAAGTCCTCCTTTTTTTTCCTGGAAAGAGGAGCCGAGTGCACTTGTTATATATCTATAAAAAAAAGCACCTAGTGTCTAATTCCACGCCCCGTGGTAATGCAGTGTCACATGGAGGAGATGCACGCTCTAAGGCAGTGAGAATGGGTCGTGGTTCAGACATGCTAATTAGTGTCCGACGGATGTAACCAATGTGAAACCAGTTGCCCTCAGTACGACTTACATATTTCCATTTGGTCACGATGATGGTTTCAGCTTTGATGTCTCCACTGTTGCAAGGAATCACAACTGTTTCTCCATACTGGCCTTCAACAGTTAAACTGCTTACTGTGAAAGACAAAAGCATAAGCATGTTCTTCAATTATGTATTAAGAGACAGTCATCTAGTCTGGTCTAACTCAGCATAAATTCTTTTTGGACATAAAATCAAAGTCAGTTATTATATAGCCTTTTCCAAATGCTATTTAGTCTCTCTTTAAACACACAAAAGAATCAGGTCCAATAGAGTTCTGATAATTTTACAGCCCCTTTCCTGCCCTAAATTTCATTGAAAACATTGCCATGGAGACAAAGTGCTTGAGGGGTGGGAGTGGGAGTAGTGTGCCAACAGAAGTGTCTCAACGGGCTGCAATGAGGGGTTAGAGCCAGAGGGCTTCAGGGGAGAAAAAAGCTGCCATGGCCTGCCTGAAAATGAGGCGTTCACTTTTCTGTCGTTCGCATTTACATTTTAGACCTCTTGGAGTCCGGGCTTAGGTAAACGTACTAGTGGGCGTGTGAAAGCATAAAGCTGACAGCTGAAATCCAAAACAGCTCAACAGCCGAACAAAGCGGTGGCCAGCTAGTCTATCTGTTGAATCGCTGACAAGTCATGTTTGTGTATTTATGCGAAAGGAATAAAAAAATACTTGAATATTTCATGCATATTCAAGTCTGAAAGTGTTTGAATATAATTACATACACACAAAAACAAGGAAAAAAAACCCCCAGCTGCACACATCAAGAGTTCCCCCTCACAGCTTCACTCTTTACTCATCAATGCTTTAAAGGTTTCTTCAGAGTGGAGCAGAGTTGGAGCGAATTCATTTGCTGCGTGCGTGCTCCTCATTTGAATCCTGTTTGAATGAAACTAAATGCTTTTACTATGGTTACCATTGTTCACATTATGACAGAGTAACAACTGGGACCCCGAGGGAGTGTTTGCACAGTTGAATGTGATGTCAGGCCAAGGTGGCAAGTTGAGAGGTGCACAACTGTTTTGTTTCCCCCTCTGCCTGTTTTGTTTCCCACATGTAACAACCCATGTTATCAAGTGTCTTCAGGACTTAAAATTAGAACTAAAAATATATCATACAACAGATTTGCTCTTGTTTGACACAGTATTTAGGTAAGGAAGTGAACAGTTGCCTCAAGTCAGCAAACTCTACTCCTGCTATGGTCTTGGCGCTCAGCCGAAACAAGTTCATGCACAAACATTTGCCACTCATCATTATATGCTGTCAAACAACTCAAGTCTGACGCCTTAGTAACTAGCAAAACCTGTCTTTACGACCCCTGCACAAAGAAAATGACAAAACGCAACCATTTAATCAAATGATTTTAAATAGGGTCTGTCTGCTTCATCAGTCTACTGCTTTTTAAGCTCACTTTTGCTGTTTTTGTGACTGGGATGACTTCATTGCCCTGTGGCTACCTGTCTTGCTTCAAAAGGATGGATGGTTCTGGAAATGCACTCACTTCTCTTGCAGGGAGTTTAATGACATGACAAGACAGATACTATTCGGCAACAGGGAGAAAAAGCGCGTCTGGTGCCAGCCACGGGGAACTCCAGAGCTGATATACATTGCTTTTTTAACATTTAAAAGCTACAAGTAATGGTTATATAGGGGCCAAGGCCAGGTTACTTCCTACGGCTACTCAGTATTTGTGATAAGCTGACACTCTTCTGGCTAGAGGTATCTATCTGAAAAGCAACCGGTCTCTAAGCAATTTCAAAAGTAGCTTTTATACTTTTTTATCAATTCCTTTAATAGTTTGAGTCTAAGGTTGGGTGATATGGCCCAAAAAAAGTGGGGAGGAAAATAAAAAACAATTTCAGTGAAGTGAAATTCAGCCAGCTCTTTTTGAGACTGAGCTGTAAATAGTTGTACTTCTAAAATATTTAAGTTTTATCTTGATCCTAAAGCGATCTTGACGCCTGTAAAAAATAAGCAAGTTTGATGGAAGTAAAACATCAGGTTTTACCAATACAGATAGGAAACAAAAAACGCACAGAGAAAGGACGAAAGGGCTGGAGAATGTTGCGGGGTGGAGTAAATCAGTGAGGGTAGCTATAATCAGCGATGACAGCTGCGTCCATGAGGCAGAAACAGGTTATGAAAGCAGAGTAACCCACCCGATGAAAAGCACCTGAAAAACACATAGCACTTCTCCAACATTTGTACAATCCCAGAATTTAAATGAGGCTTGCCGACATTTACTAGTGACAGCCTGGGACAAAACAAAACATCAGCGTATTTCAACTGCTGACATTTTTTACCAGGAATTCTTTAGCAGACATAGGGATAAGCTCTGTCACCTGCCAGCTATTACTCCCATTTCCTGCACTGATTCCTCTCATTGTCCAGGACACCTGAAATATGCTTATCTAACACCATAAGCTTCATTAAAACTATAGAAAGCTTTTTAGTAGAAACCTGAGAAATTGATCTACCTTAATGATTGATCTAAAAATAATAGCAAGGTTTCCCTCTCATTTATGAAACTTCAGGTTTTGCCTGTTTTTCTTGTATTCACGAAGAGGCTTGAATTTTTATTACTTTCAGTAGTTGAAGTTTTAATACTCGTCATACAACTGAACTAAATTCTCTTACTAGAGCAGCTTGCTGGACTACAAATTTGCATGTACGCTTACTCCCATTTAAATTTTTGCCAACTGGGTATGCAACAGTGTAATCCACCTGCAACAACACTGCAGGTACTTTGAACACAGCCTGGTGATGGAAGAATCCCACACTCGGTTACTTTGTCTCTCTGATGTAAATCTAATGAAACATGCAGGTTTCTGATGGAGGCAGAAATGATTGTGCACGCTGGGTGGAAGAAAGGGAAATGGAGATACTGTGAATGCATTGTGAGGTGGCTGTTAATGAGCTTTCGGTGCAAGATGTAGGGCCATGTTTTGCACATGTCAAATTTGATGACGCCCAGCCTCGCTTCATTTTCGGAGGTATTTAAGATGCCCAAAATAATCTGGCAATGTTCTGATAATGTGCTACACCTGTGAGCGATGGTGCCTGAATAATGTAATGGCCAAGGAAGATCATGCAAATGTTTTTCAGGAGGTAGTTGGAAACTGGGTCTGGATGCTGAGAGTCAAACATCTCGAGAGAAAATGCAGCACAACCTGCTAGGATGAAGCTTACAGTACAATGGATTAAAGAAAAAAAAAAAAAGACCAAGTTCTACTGAATATACACTGCAAGCGCAGCAATGTGGGAAAGGTTATCATTCTTCCTGTATAATAGACTTCTTACATTTCACATTCAAATAGAGTTTTTTGAATATTCAAACAAAGCTGTGCTCAGTGTCTCCGAAAAGAGTGTATTAAGAAAAAGACATTATCTCGGCAGATTACACTATTGCACAATGAGAGCTAATCGCACGTTGAGTTACAGAAGGCAAAGCTCCCGCTGCTCACTGAGATAAGGTAATCCCCTCACAACAAAAAGTTATTGAACAGTAACTTCACACTGACAAATTCTTGCACCAGATTCACACATACAATACCCACAAATCATCACCTCCAACAGTTGTTTGTAACATGAGGGCTCAACGGGAAGTGAGAAGAATAACACCACCTACAGAGATTGACTTAACCATCTTATTGTCTCACCCTTTAGGTTCATGTGTAAAAACAAAATAATACTTTGATACGGAGGCGAAATGACCTAAACTTTCCCTTACCTGGTCTTGAAATTACAGTGTGTTTAACAAAAACAAATTCTTCATTAGGATTCAGCTAATATTTTTTCTACATTAATTCATCCTTAGTTAAGGCCTGGACTCGTAGTTGGTCACAGACTCTTTTCCATTTCAGTCATTCTGTTGTAGATTTGCTGTTATTTTTGGGCTCAGTGACCTTTTGACCCAATTTCATGCAGCTGAAGCACATTTGAGCCTTTGACATTTTGGTTCATGTTGGACTCATTACCCCTCCAACACTGTGCTTGACTGTTTTTATAAGGTGTTAGTGCTGAATAATAATAGTTTGTCCAGTTTGTGTAAAAGTAAAAAAAATAGTGCAGTGTAATATGGTAAAACATCTCGACTTTGTTTGCACACGTACAAAAAAAGAGGCCATTCTCCCCTCCAAACAAGCCAGTTGATAGTCATAAACAGTACAGAAAAATCAACATGCAAACTGACGCTCGAGATGAAGCCACTCCTGGGCAGATGTTTTCCACCTGTGAATAAACTCTCACTGTACAATGAAAACAAAAAGTAGTTTGTAAACGACCTCGCAGCCCTTCCCAGACAGGTGGGCAGCAATAATGCTTTCCTAAAAATGATTGTCAATGACTTTGGTCTTCAGAACCAAATAATAATTCATCTCACCAGCTTTCATGCACATTCATCTCCACGCATTAAAGCGGAGCTCTCACACTGGATGTTAATATAATAAATACAATTACCAATACCTGCGCAAAGGTAAATCAAGCAAAAGGCAGGTGAGTGACTGAGACAGGAGGCAGCACCACAGGAGATACTTTCATGTTCCTGATTAAGGCACTTCTATCCGCAAGAAGAGACAGGTGACGACAGCTCAGATAGAAGCTCACCAGGGAAATCAGCTACTTCGCCACAGTTCTCTCTATATCCCTGTTTTTCTACCCAACACCTACCTCCCATCTGAGTGTGTGCGTGCCTCTCAGCTACAACTTCCAAAAGAAAACTGAGGGGCCAAACTTATTAAGTGCTGAAAATGAGGAGTGTGCAGTGAATGGAGATCCCATGGCGCATGTCCACAAAGACTTGATGGCAAATAGCCTCGCTTCAGAGGTGGTTCAGCAGTGAGGGGGCAAACAGAACCGCTCCAGCTAGATCAATAAAACTTGTGGAAAGGCCAGATTCTCATACTGAACGGCACTTGCCTGAGGAGAGAGAAATCAAAGAAAGCCTAACCTTCCGTGACTTTCTACTTATAGTCCTTGTCTTTTCTTTAATAATTCAACAAGTTCGGAATTTTGATGAGCCATATCAAGTACCCTAAATGAGAGAGATCAGTGATTTAATAAGCTTAATCTCTAAGTGCTTGCCGTCAAGAAAAATTGCCATCGCACAGAAAGGTGGGAAAGGGCTTAAGAAAATTGCACAGCCTACAACCAGGATCCCCAAAGCATCCCTGTAGCTTTCTGCAGCCACCTGAGCTCTATAGACTGCTGTTGTTTCAACTCTTTCATTCTGAACGCACCCAGCCAGCTCATGCATTGCAGGCTGTGACAGACACATGCCTGTATCATAATTCTGCTACAGTATCAGCTTAGGCTCAGGAAATGTTCCTTACCAGCGAGCTGAAGAGAGGCATTAAAATAAATAAATAACAGCTACATCCTCACTATCTGTGTCTGTCTCTCTCAGGGGGAAAAGGTATAATCATGTCACTGATGGATAACTGACAGCGCGACATCCCTCTCACACTGCTTCTCTTTGTGTTGCGGGCTGAACCATGGAAGCGTCAACACTGTATGCTCTGTAATTTTACTCCCTCATTCCCACTGTAATTGCCTGTCAGTGTCTTTACAGCGTAAAACTGAAGCCATCAGCTTGTATTTTGGACTGTCAAAAGCAAGTGGGCAAAGAAAAAAATTATATGTATAGCTGTTCACTGTTGAGTGATTTTTGAACAGATGAGGAAAACACATACAACTTTCATGGACATGGCTGCAAACCTTTTAATATATGCTGACTGTACATCTGCTTTCCAGCTGGCCAACCACTACGGTCCAAGCGCCATTAGTTCAACAACTATTGGATTCAATGTTCAGTGCAGAGCTTCCATAATGCATAAATAATCATTTCTGCTGTATTTAATGAGTCTGTGACTTTTCCTTTTACATGATTTTGGGGAAGTCATAATGATTACTGCCAATCCTAACCATTTATGAGCTAATTTAGTCAAGTGTGTCATTTTGATCATTCACAATTTGTCGCCTTTTCTTTACAAATCGCTTAATCTTTTTGAGTATCTAGTGCCAAACAATGGTGTTAAAAAATAATCACCCCTGCTTTGCTCACTCCTTTCTTGTGCCATCAGCACTCATACACTCAAATATGTTCCATTTACTGTCATGTAAAAGAAAGGGAAGAAAAGAAAGTCATCTCACTTGAGATTGTTCTCTCTTGTTCTGGACTTTAGACAAAATGCTTGTGATTATTTATAAATCATAAAATAATATCTATAATCTATGGTTGAGTTTCGTCTTGTACTTCATGGTTGACAGAAGCTATGTTATGAAACATGAACATTATAAATGTGTGCATATTTAAACCCATTAGCATGGTTTGTGCCACACAAAAAAAGCCATACAACACCACGAATATGTGACCCCCTGTCTCCCTGACCTTCAGTCTGAAAAGAAGGTTCAATTATGGACAGAAAGACTTGAGACAAAGCAAAGCATTTTCTCCACAGAAAGTTCCACAGATTTTATCTGCAGCTTAGCTGATCTAGCCTTGTCTGGTGGATTTTTTATTTGTTTTGTTTTTAATAAGTGATCCACTCTCTTTGGTCTCTTATCTATAACTTCCATAAAAAATGTTGTCTGAGGTCGAGCACATTTATTAGTTTTATGTTGGGAAAGAGTATGATATTGCCTGACATTAATATAACACTGCACTGATGCATGCCCATGCAATGAAAAGTAGTGAAATTAGTCTCAAGAATAGCACCCTACTTTAGTATTGCACTTATCCGCTGCACTCTATTCTGTGTGCCATTTTTACATTAGATATCATGATTCAAAAATACTTTCACTTCCAAGATTCATATCATTCAGTTATAATTACTTTTTGTATGAATTAAAATTTTCACAGTATTTCATTGAACATTTAGTTTGACTAAGAAAACATTTAGTTGATAGATCAGTTATTAAACTGATTAAGATAAGTAAAGCAGCAACTATTTTGATGGATGGTTTTATGGTATGTGATTTTGACTCACTGAAGCTGTGCAGCAGAGCAGACCAATGATGATCTATTTGTTTGAATTTGTTGCTGAAGCGAGAAAGCATTTCAAACATGCAGAGCAGGGGCCCCTGAGGACCAGGACGAGGAACACTGCTTTAAACTGTGGACATTAATTCATAAATATGAATGTAAAAATAAGTTGCTATTGCACAAATTCAGGGATGGACAACTATGGTCCTTGAATTTATATGTCATTGTGTAGAACTGTGGCACTCAAGGACTAGATCTGGTCATCATCTCTCTGTATGTAGTTGAAATTTTCTACAGGTATTGTTTTAAGCATGATGAGTAATTTCCAGCTGCAAAACATGGAGAAAAGGAGAACATTTAATCTGATGAATATGAGATCAGTGGAAAATAAATTATACAAAACTAGAGGGGCTGACAAGGACACAGCAGGACTATCAGGAAAGCGGTTAGAGGAATGTAGTCTAGACTAGTGGTTCCCAGCCTGGAGACGGGTCCCCAAACAGCACAGGGGGTCCCTGAGGTTTTGAACATTCAGAGTCATTGTGATTAATGTGCAAACTTGGTCCCTCTTTTAAGAAAAAAAGTAAAAACATATGTTGCTTATACTTTGGGTAAACAATGTTGTTGAACCTGGACCTGACCAACTGCAGCAACCCCAGTTCAAAGCACTGCCCCCAAAGTAGGCTCCAGGCATGAGGGCTGCATTACTCCATCTTGATGCACCTATTTATCTGAAACAGGGTGAATCTGTACTCATCAGACCACAAGATCTTCTTTCATTGCTCCAGGGCCCTTTTGAAGCCTTTTTTCTCCAGTTGGCCTACTTGATTAGGGGTTTCCTTATAGTTACACAGCTGTTCAGTCCCAATCCCTTGAGTACCCTCCACATACTGTATGTGGAAATGCTCTTTTTTCACTAATAAACATACTCCTTAGTTCTTCAGTTATCTCTGATTTTGCCATAATCAAAATCAGATTAATTTGTTTTTTTTTTTACTTCATACTTCTTCCTGGAAGATGACAGTTCCCCACTATTCTTCTAGTTTTTAGCAATTATTTGGACAATGTATAGCTCAGAAGCCGAGCACAGAAGCTACTGTTCCCCAGTGCCACCAGCCCAGGTTTGATTCCCGGCTCTGACCTCCTTTCCTGGCAAGCTAATGTTGAACACAGGCCCCTACAGAGCTCAAAAATCCTAAAAAACAATATTGTTATTGTCTCTGTGGAGAAATTTGTTTAGGATTCAAATTATTAGCACATAATGGGGAAATATTCAATTTGCTTGAATTGAATTCAGTGCAACAATTATCCACAACATTAACACCATGGAGGGATGAAGCGGGTAATACTGATGTTCTGATGGAAAAAGCTGTGTTCTGATATTAGGAGGACGGAGACAATATAATAACGGATTAGTGTGAATTCATATTAAAACTTTGCAGCAAAAATTTGGTGGGAAAAAATATTTTTGTTCTTTCTAGCAATTCCTCTTAAGATAGTTTTTAAAAAGAAAAACTCATCTGATTAAGTTCCATCTGATTAAGTTGCATCTAAACTTAAGCTATGCATCATTGTACAGCTTTAAGTCACAGCTGAGTGCTGCTACATGAGCGATATGCATAGCATACTGCGGTTTTTAGATTCTCTTCTCACTTCCAAACACTTCAGATAGCTTGATGCTAAAAATAAAAGTAAAGAACGAAAAATTCCCAAACCAGTGGGTGATACTATTGTTCTTTCATAGACAGTCTTGCTTTCAAACTGTCACTTAATATGAGGATTTTTTGCTGTTTAAGATTAGATTTTCAGATCCCTCCCCTCAAACCAAAAGCTCAAGCCCAAGTATAGACAGTTCACAATAACTCGAAAATAATTGGATATTTTTCCCCTGGAAGACAGTTTAAACCATTTTTTATTTGTCCAAATATTCAGGATCATTTCTTTGCTCTACAACCGGCCCTTCAGGTAAAAACAGGACCTCTTAATACATACTGACTCAAAAAAACACAAAACCCCTTCATATTTTCCAGTCATGTAGAGCAGCGTTTGTCATCTCAGGGCTAAACAAGTATTTGTTGTTGCATGAAAGAGGATGGACAGCAAATCGAAAATTATGGAGATAGTAAAGCAAGGTATTATTAGTCTGAGTCTATTAAGGATGAGCTCCCCTCCCTCACTCCAGTAGCAAGGACACATTTTGAGTTCAGTGTGTTCTCAAACCAACAAAAGAATTCACTGTTGGCAAACACAACCCAAATCACAGAACTCGTGATCGCTGCTGTACGTTTTTCAGGAGAAAAAATCTGAATCCAATGTAAATGTATTTGTAATGTAAAGGTTTTAGGAAACCTGAATGCAAAACCAGCGCCTGTCATCAACAGAGCTCCTCATGAGTCTTTACACGTCCTTAGTCATGAATATCCCAAGCTGCTTTACACAAATTGCATCTCCAACTGGGAAAAATATATATGTTCCAGGAAGACACAGAGATAGGCTTCTCTTCCCCCTCAAGCAAAGAAAACAATGCTCACTCGTTGAGTCATGTGTGGTCAACAGACACCTCTAGACCACAGCAGGCGGGAACTGGACTAATGCTCTGCCTGCAGTCTCACCTGTCGAGTTCCCATTGTGGCCTTTTCACTGGAGCTGCCTCCCTTGTCTCTGGTTTCAGATTTGTTTTAAGGGAGCCCCAGAACCTGTGTAGACCTGCTGGGGAGGGATCAGGTTGCTACTCCTGCCCCTCGCTGAGGATTGAGACGAGAGGACAAAGGAAAGGAGGAAGGCTCGAGGAGGAGGAGGAGATTTATTTTGTTTTCAGGCATTTAAGCCCCTTGTGTAATTACTGGCTGCTTCCCTGAAGAAACATGAAGAGAAAAGTAATTCAATTTACTGATCTGGGATGCTTTTAAGAACCCCTAGAAACCAGGTACTTACTGTGGCAGGGGTCGTGCATTAAGCCCTGGTTGTTTTAATGTATTAAAATTTTTCATTGTTTGTCTGTTTTCACTGATTCAGAAGGGAACAATGATATCATTCGTTTCCATGACCAATCAGGGCACTTGGACGTTTAAATCAAAATAGACCTCATTCACAGTCATGATGAAGCACTTTCTGAATACATTTCAGTTTAATTACTGCTATCATTCAAAGCTTAATTTTAATTTTGCCACGGCAGTTTGCAGATTTGGCTTCATCTTTTGTCTGCCTTTTCTTTTTTTATAGAAAACGTAATTTAAAGGTATGAGTGACACTTTCTGGTGAACATGACTCATATTATGCCTTGTTTGCTTCTGCTTCATGTGTTTTCAGGATATTCCCAGAATACCTGTTGACAATCCAGAGAGAACAGGTGGAAACACTTTGCACCTGCTGCGGGTTACTCGTGTAGGTGGAGCGAACAACAGCATGAGCACTGAAACAATAAGCCCAGAGGAAGAAACGATTCCTGCTCTACAGCTGGAAGCATGGGATGTGTAGCAACTACACACCCTTCTGAAGCGTTAAGGAGATCATTTTCACTCAGTATCACTCAGTTCTAGTAATGAAGAATATGCACTGATGAGAAAACACGGCTATATCTAGTTGATGCTTCAGGTAGTAAATTTTCCATTAGGTTACAGTAAGACTACGCTAATGCTTAAACATGTCACGTTTACCGCGTTTGGTCTATTATCTAAAATAATGAGGGAAAAATGCATCAAGTAACAATAAAGACTTTCGACTGGCAGGTTGATTGCTGTAACCTTGTATCATTAATATCCAACAGCAAAACCCCACACATCAGCGTTAGACTTCACACTATGAGTGCATATTGTGGCTGAGTGCAGTACACACTGATCCGATTCTCTTAAACTTTGAAGCTGAATAGCAGACATGACAAAGATTTATGTCAAACAGAGAAAAAAGAGATAAAAGACTTCCAGAGTTTAAAGAACACGTTGCATTATTCTTTTTGATTGCTGAGTTTGAAATGAGAATTTAAAAGGAAACCATTGTCAAGCCCTTTAATAAATTATGTTCAAGTTACTTTAAATTACTGTCTTTCTCTGTAGATGTAGACAGCGCAAACAAAGCAGGCCATTCAGCTTTAAACTGAACAGCATCAAAATGAAAAGAAATCAAACTGGACGAGAAAGTTTTAGTCTGTTTTGAAGTTAAATAAGTACTAAGACAGCTAAGGAAGCTATTTTTTGTGTATAATCAAGACAGAAAACACATAATCATCCATTTAGAAGGACCAACATTTTGACACATGGCTAATATCGCTGGCAGTATCAGAGTAATTTCGCCACATTTTTCTCCAGGACAGACTGATGGGGGTAAGATAAAAGCACATTACCAAAGGGTGATTATCCCTGTAAATGACATGCCATGAAGTTTCCCAGAAATTGATCTTGTTGCACGATCGTTAGTCTTTAAAATGTCCACGTCTACACACTCGACCACACGCGTGACCATAAAATCCTCTTAAAGAATGTCATAAATTGCATCAGCAAAATGAGCTGTGCGAGGTTGCAGGGACCGCTCTTAAGATCACAGCTGGCTGAAGCGATCGGTTGGTAAGTGCACTCTAAAATCACATCCATTATGTTGTGAATTATGTATTTGAGGGGCGCAAGCCGCAGGAGCCCAACAGGGGGTTGCTGTGAAATGCCTGTGGGCAGACTTGGGGCTCATCAAAGAAGAGCAGGCTGTCCTGACCCCCTAGTATCCCCCCAACAACTCCCATTAAGTACATACCATTAAAGGCAACATTACACCATTAACAAAGCAAAGCCACACCACTTCCTTCTTCTTTCTTCTTATCCATTAACCCTTGCTAATGCGTCTCAGTGGCTAACATTTTCCCAGTGACTTCATGCTTTTGTTTCCGGAAGAGCATGCATTAGCTCACCTAAGTGTCTGGCTCAAGAACAAGCGTGTCCTATCAGAGGCTAATGGATCAGCAAGTCTTGACTCAATCATGTGGGCGGCACCTCTCAGGTAAGAATTTAAAGCACACGAGCCTTCCCCTCCAGCCATTCAAATTGTTTCTTGAAAATAGGCAAAAGCCTGCGGACAAATCACCAGTTTACAGGCCAAAGGGGTTATCAAACTATTCTTACATATTAAAAAGATAAAACTGAGGCGTTTTCCGACCTGAACCTTCTGCTGCACAGATAAGAGTTATTCTAATTAAACTTGGAAATGATCTTACACTGAGTTATAATTCACTCAAAGAACAGCAACGAGCAAATGGGTCACACAGAAGATTAAAATCTTTTCAACATTTAAAAATGTGTGTCAACAAAACATGACCTCCAAATTTAGCAAAACTTAGTTTAAAGGCAAAGAAATTCTCTAGATTCTCACATCTGTAAAGCTAAAGTAAGAGCCAACGATCTTTCGATGTTTTCATTTTTGTGGTTGAAGGCAGCATAAAGGTTGCACCTACTACATTTGCTTATGAGGTTTCTAAACACGTGTGCTTTGTGTGAAGGATGGCAAGGCCGGGGTCTATTAACCATCTTTTCAAGCCATTCATTCTCAATTATTTCTGAGTAATTTAAACATGATAACGTCCTCATGTGCTAAGGAGCCTTCAAACTTTATTAAACTCAAGGATTCTTTGAGCGTTATTGAATTCGTTCTGCCTGCCTGTGCCTGATGATGGGCTTGCATAGACACGCAACATTACTGCTTCTGATCTCGCTCGCATGCAGTTTAACTTTGCTTATCTTGCAGTCAAAAGTTGAGCTAGGGTGAGCTACGTTTAGGTTGTTTTTTTTTCCAATGCCACTTTGATTAGATCCCACTGGCTGCCTCAGTCACATCATTTGATTTAAAAAACAAGGTGCATGGCTAAGCAACACAAAGAATGTCTGTTGTGCTTTTTTCATATGCTGAAAAAGTGTAGGATGCAACACAAACCCTGAAATTTGCTCTGATATATGGACTTATTGTATTTTTTTTTTTTTACATGTAACCAGACTCATGGCCAGAGGTTTGAAAAACAAGGGAAAGTGCATGGTTTATATGTCCCCTTGGTGCTTATTTTCTGCATTTGATATGAGGCTCAGATAAGTTCCCAGAGTTTCTCAGAGGGCAGTCCTTGCTGTTTGAAAACTCTATTTTTAGTCAATGTAATTAAAATTAGAAGCCCTGTTTCCTTCAGCAATCTTAGGGAATAATCATTAGCCAAATTAAAGCTTTAAAGTGTGGTCACACTAGAGACACAATAAATGTTTACAGTCTGATCAAATATATGCAGGAGCTGCAAAGGTGCAGTGGAAGCTGTTATACTGCAAATGAAACCAGTGATGTGTGATTCTTTACACTGATTAATGTTGCACATTTTGAATTATGGAGAAGTTTGAGCAGATATCGTTACATGTAAATGCAAGAAATTATTCCTCAAGTTCTCAAAGGGTACCTGCTTTTTCAGTCAGGTTTAGTTAGACGGGTTAACAGGTAGCTTTAAAATACTCCTGACACATTCAAAACAATCTTCTTGACATCAAAGTGCTCCTCGTTTCAGCAGGTCCCTTCATGAAGTGTCACATCAGTCTGGAGGCATCAGGTTTTTTGTTTTTTTTTTTGCATAGGAGCCTGCTCTAGTTGGCCCAGTTGCTTCAGGCGACTGAGCCAACTAGAGCAGACACTTTCTCAGTGTCTGCTATCCGGATTATACACTGAACATAATTTGTAATCCAGTGTATCATTAGCTGAAAGGGTCCTGCAGCACAAGAAAGAAGACAGGCTGACTGGTGCTGGAACAGTTGGTTGATTAATTGATTTTTAGATAAACAGAAAATAAACGGTTCAATTTTTTGATACGCGAGTCCCTGTTTGTAACATCTATCAGACAAGAATTGCCTATATATAACCCTAATGATTGTCTCTCACCCATGTAGCTGTAAAATGAAAAAAAAATGCTATTTGTTGGAAAAATAAGTTACACAAAGAAATCATTTTGACTTCTGGGGGGAATGAGAAACAGTTCACATCTTTGTCTGACCGTTTATAGGCAAAACAATGTATCGATTTATCCAACATTACAGATGAGTTTGTAGTGAAAATGACATCTGTCTCAGCCACTTTAGACTTACCTACAAACAGGTTTCCCAGATGTATCTGTGTGTGTATGCTTACTAATATGATTTATGAAAACCATAATGCAGAGAAAGATACATTAAATGCTTTAGAAATGGTCCCATTTCATAATTTGTCTAGTTAAGCAACTCCTATACACTAAGCACACGCAGCAGAGTGAATATCACAGCCAAGCAGATGGTGATGTGGAGTCAAGCAGTGCCTTTATGGTGCGAAGTTCAAGAAAATGTACATCACCACGAAGTTAGTAAGCTAATTCATATTGCATTTTTGACTATCAAAAGCTGGTAATGGCACCATAAAATCTATTATCAATCTAACAATCCTGCACAAAGACAGGGTTACAAGCTGCTTTTATTTAAAAAAAAAACAAAAGCAAAAACAGGAGTTGCAAATTATTAATTTTCTTATATAAAAAGACAAAAAACAGCAAATCATCATTTAAGAAGCTGAAACTAAATGAGACCCTATGCCTTTTAATGATTCACTTTTCAGTCTTTTAAGTGATTTATCAGATAGAAATGTCAAACTTTCTTTGAGACACCACTTTTCTTTGTTTTAAGCCATTGCTCATATCATATTTCGGGAGGATTTAGATTTAAAAAAGCACACAACACTGCTCTTTCCCCCGTTATTTTCAGACTGAAATAACAAAACTTATTATTCGCAGCTCCCCTATGCACTACATTGTGCATATGCAAACAGAAAGCGGCTCTATAGGAGGGTTGAGATGGAAACATCCACAAAACCATCTGAACAATACCCTCTCCTCCTGCTGGGAGTCAATTCAGTATTTATTTATTTATTTAAATTTTGAGATATTAGCCCAGTAGCTACAGATTCAACTATTTGCACTACATCATCACGCTTTTGTTCAAGCGCTCGCCTGTCTGTCTGCACCGCCACAGCTGCCTGTGTTGTAGAGGCAGCCCCACCCAGTCAGTCCCTGCCCCCACGCTTTCCACAGCAGAAAACCCTTTGAACATGTGCACCTTATTGGTCTTAAGGGAGCAGTTGTGTTTACTCTTATGCTATCTGTGTATGGCCACATTACAGTGTCATGTGATGCCTGAGGATACCAATCAAACCTGCTGCCACAACACACTCCTGTTGAGGGTAAATTGATCCTTACAACAAAACCACATGCAGCCCTGACCAGGGCAATGTAAAGCAGAGGGACAGGGGTACGCGTGTAAACAAGACTGCGTTCACTAATCCGCCTTTGAGTGTTTTGTTACAGACAGCATGATACTTTGACTAATTTTCCCAGTTTAAGTCAGTTAATTAATGGAAATATGTGCAATTGTTTTATTTAACACAGAGCCTACTTTACTGTGTCGGTAATGTGCGCCTTGTTAAGCAACAGGAAACATTTGCAGGTATATTCGCATTTGTTCAGCAGATGACTTGTGTGGTTCTTATCCCCAGTAATTGTCGAAGCGAGGTTGATACTCTCACATTAGTTGGTGCAAAAAGCGGCGTGTATGCTGTTGCGCTCTCATAATGATTGAGCTGACCTTCTAACCCTTCACAGTGAAACAGAGCAGGCCACGTTCTCCATTCCAATAAGCCTGGTTGGTATTAGGAGAGCATGACGGTTTCAAATTGTGTCCTGCTCCAGCTTTTGGCTCGAGGGGGGTCCTAAAGCCTTTGCTGGCTAAACAGAGCGAAGAGTGGTGGGAGGAATACATGGAATGCAGATAATACATACAAAGGATTTTGTACCTGCCTGCACATCAAATCTGTGTGGTTTCACATTTAATACCCATGGACCAACGTCTGCTTTGAAGAAGTGCTGTGAGAGGCCTGAGATTAACATGCACTTCTACACTACAGAGTCTTCCTTCAGCTTCAAGATTTACATTGCGGCATTACTGCTGGCATGAACTGGACTGGAGGTTGAGGGAACTCCAAAAGCTTCGCAGTAGGTTTTTCTTCAGGGTGAAATTGTGTATTCTGTAACGGGAATTGTTTTCTTACATGCTGTAAATTCCCTTACATGTAAAAAACTATTTGTTTTTTTCATCACAAGGTCACTGATAGTGTTTCTTATGTTTTTCCACAGCAAAAATCAGAACAAAACACAGATGAAAGTATCACAACAAATCCAATCTTGCTCCTTTGTTTATGCTTTCCTTTTTGGCTTCTGCAAAATGAGATAACCACTCTCAGTTTATGTAATTTAGCATATGTCACAGTGACTCGGGGCACACACAGGACATTTAATAATTTCATTAGCAGTGGCTATTACATTTTCTTCTTCCATCATGACATGAGGAGAAGCAATGCATCAAGGTAAGTGCTTTCACCCATCCACCCTGCTGTTGCACTATTTCACCAACCCCCCTCTGCCTCATATCCTGTACAGTGCATCCCCAAACATGAGAGGAAAAAGCCCTGCAGATATGTCTGATAGTGAGATTTTCTGGCAACAGTAAAGCTTCATTCTCCTATACCCAAAAAAATCCTATAAGCAAAAATGTACCGGCACTCCTTTTCAACCCCTGAAAGATGTTCAAAATACCTGCAATGTGCCTCGAAGAGCTCAGAGGTAAAAGCTTCCATGGGAATTTTTCTGCACAGGCTTCCCCCTTCAAGCAAACTGAGTCGACACCCTGTTCAGAGAGCTCTGAAACAAAGATCTGCTTCTATTGTAGGGTCAGATAAAAAAAGAGCTATTGTGTTAAGAGTTACCATGAAAAAACAGGGAAACCTCTACAGCCTCTATAATAATAAAGAATCCTTAACTTAGTCTATATAAGGAACAGTAAATATTCATGATCTACTTTTAATGACGGTTCTATTTTGCTTTGGATGGTTTTAGTACTGGATGAGAAACTGTGTGCAGACATTATAAATTCTCAAATGAAAATGCTAATTTAGTCATATCAAACCACAAACTTTAGCCTTACATTTAAAACGGTGGTTAAATCATGAAGCTCATGAAATGATAAAATAACTGTAGACAGCAGTAGCTGGCTGCTCTATCAGAATGAGACCTCTAACTATTTGAAGTTGAAGTGAGCTATGTTTACTCACTTCTTATGATGGTCTCATGGATGATAAAACAAGCATAACTCCTTGTAAAGTGCAAAAGAGAAGTAGAGAAAAAGTTGTTTGTCTGCTAACTATGTCAGTTGTGTTAATAAACTTATGTTGATGAAATACTGATGAAACCTGAGAAAATTAGAAAGCAGTTTTTTGGTTTAACCAGCTGCTGGATCCTCATGCAAATGAAAATCTGGGCTTTCCAAACACTGAGAGAAGCTGCAGTCGATGTTGCTGCTACTGAGCAGCAGGACACCGATTATGCACCTCTAGTAACATAAAAACAAAGTGAATAAGCAACATTTAACTGGTGAATTATAGACTTACAGCATGGCTGCTGTTTCCAGCAGTAGGACCAATGCTAACAGTGAATTTTTATGCATGTACGATAAAACATCCACAGAATTTCTTCTATTTCAGCTATTAATTGATTATTTAGTGTAGATGTGGCAGATGGCTTCAGCTAATTACAGTTTTGAACCTTTTCAAAAACTTGACACATGGCCTGAAAACTGCCCGTAACAGCTGAGGCATCTTCTTACACCTGCATCACAATCCAGTCAAAGCTTTTACTTTTTGGCTCTGTATTCAAGGTAAAGCTTCAAAAACCAAATGGTATAAAGGAAACATGCAAAATTTATCTAAAGTCTTCAGATTAGAGATGTGAGTCTCCACAAAAACTTTAATGACCAAAGCTTTCCGGTGTAAGTTCAGGAAACATGAATCTGTAATGGAAATTCCCATATCTTGAGGCCTATCCCTGAAAACTTTGGCAACAATTTCTCTTTCCACACAGAGTCACAAATCACCAGTTTGTCTGTTGCAAATTCTCATGACCGAACTCTGCTAGTTAATGTTAACATGTAGCTTACAGCAGGTGGGAATGAAAGCACAGGCTTTCAACAGACAAAAACCACAAAGTAACACAAAAAAAAATACGTTTTTGCAGCCGGTCATCATCTTGAGCTGTTGTATAATAAACATGCATACTGACACATGTAATGGCTTGAGATATGAAAACACATTAGCACACCAGACATTTCAATAAGAAATGTATTCATTCAAGCATAGTTCTCAAAGAGATACTGCCCCAGGCAGAAAGTAACAGAGTCAGAGACTTATATGAAACCCATTGGGTAATGTTACCCTCTGAGCAAACATGCCTGTAAAAACAAATGGTGGCTGTTGTGTTGTCTTGGTTTGGAAAGCTCGTTTATATTGACTCTGTTTATATGAACGCAATGAGCGTGCTCTGGCAAGTCTGCCACAATCAGACAGGTAATCCTGAGATTTCCTTGGTGAAAGTCTAGAAAATCTAAGCTGCTTTCCGCTACACGACACATTTTTGTGGAGTTTTCACTGTTGGTTTTCTTGCTTATCTAACCTTATTATGAAGTCACTATTATCATAGAAGAGAAAAATTACATCTCACCACTTTTATATCTTTTACATGTACAAGGGATTAAATCAAAAGGAGCATCAACAGTTATTTTACTGAATATTAACCTCTTAAAAGTTCATTTGACACATATCCTTGAGCTCCAGACAAGTCAAGCAAAAGTTTATTCCAACAAGGCCCGGTGATAGCTGCTTGTGAGCATTTGTTAAATAAAACTTTTAAGCTGTTTTTTTTGTGATCTCTTTCCAGCCAAGAACACTAAAATGACAATAATACAAAATGAGCTCCCTTTTATCAAAGTATTTGTATTAAAGAAATCAGTTGAAATATCTGCATTAAATTTGACCCGTGAGGTGTGTAATGATTAGAAATGTCCCCCAGGTATGCAACGGCTACTGACCTCTTAAGATCCCCATTAGAAAAATTAAGTATTGCATCCAATTAGCAGACAAGCATCTCTTCACCTCACTGCTAAGGCCTGACAGCAGTGCAGCTGAATACTAACCAGCAGTGCAGAGTGTTTTATCAGGAATATCTAACACGTCCACAAGTCAGGCACCAGCCAAAGCATTGCTTGCCTTGTGGGGTACCTGTCATGCAAAAAGGCCATCGCTTGACTTTCCTGAATCAAAACTGAGGTTGCATGAGAAGAAACATTGCTGCTCCTGCGACTAATGAGACTGTCTAAAGTCACTATAAGCTGTGTTAAGATACTGTGACTGTGTTGGATGATATTTCCCCATAGTTAATCAGGTTTTTCCAAGATGTCTCACATTAGGAAAGACGTGCCCTGAGGCCAAAGAGGAAGTCTTAACTTTTTATAGACTGGAATGCAAAAAGGCTTTGCTTTCAGGCAGCAGAGAAGAAAAGAATTATGCTTTATGTAGCCAGCTGGTTCAACATTTCTAAACTTTCTTTGCTAATTATCTATCTCATTTTTCCAGCAACATTTTTCTGATTTATGGCTACTTCAGAAAAAAAAACAACAACTTTACAATTAAAACACATGACTACCTTTTTATGCATTTGAACAAAGTTGAAATATTCATCCTACTTTTACAAGACGGACAGTCCTCGAACTATTCACAAACAAGCCCAAATATGGAGTTATCTGCATGTCATGACTTAGGCAATATCTACTTTCAAAGCACTGAAAAAAACAACTGTTCATCGATAATCGCTAAATATTTAAAAATCTGTAGAAATGGCCAGCTAGTGATGGCTGCTTTGATACAACCAGAAGGAAATGTTTTTAATTCCAATCAGAGATAAACTCTTGCAAACCCCTAAAAAGAGCCTCCCTGATAGAGAACTCCTCTCTCCTACAAGTTCAACCGTAGCAGTATAATCAGAGATAGCTTTAGGCCATGCAGACTGCTGCAGCAGCCTGCGCAGAAAGGATGGTGGACATCAGCACCGCACAAAGAGCCAGCTTTGAAAATGGAAAGAATGTGAATACGGGGGTCAAATCCTCACACAAAACTGTTCTGTTTGGTCCTTAGGGCGGGACATGATCGAGAGCAGTACAATGTTTCATGAATCAAGAACTGGCAAGACAGCATCAAACTGAATGGAGCAACTTCTTTGTTTTGTCTAAGAGCTCTGGAGCCAACAGAGGGTGATTCAGACATGACAACGAAGGCAAAACTGTCATTTTATTAGTCGCCTGGGGGCTTGAAATGAATGTTTCACCTCTTGCACAAAAGCTGTGTCAACTGGCCTGAATCCATTGAACCTCCGATATGGTCAAAATAAAGGTTCGATTAATTAGAAACCTCCTGTCCTGCGGAGAAACTCTCATAAATAGGCAGAAATAATGACTTTATGGGAGCACTGGCACAAATACCAAAGGTCCACCACTGACCCCTTTTATGGGCCAGTAAGAGGACCTGCTGCCGGTACTCCCATGTGGCTACACTCTGCTGTCAGCAGTGGTGCTGCTTTGTCTTGTTTTATCTATAAGACAAATTGTAATAAGAAAAAGGAGTCCATTAAATGTAATTTACAAAAACAAAAGTGGCATTAGCAACCGTCCTGCAGTGTCACTGTGTCCTACATATACATGTGCCAATTTGTAGTGTTGCTCGGCTACTTTCAGTGGGTAAATCATTACCATTACAGTTAATGGAGGAAGCTCAGAGAATTCATTCAAACAGAGCCATGACTCTAATGGGGAATTCGAACAAAGATCCAGGCCCAGTTAAATCTGGGTGTGGCCACAGGCTTTTCATATGGAGGAGAAGCAACCCCCCCACCAACCCACACACCCACTCCTCCAGGTTGCACATGAGAAGTGCAGGGACTGGCAGCAGCTACTCTGTTCCCACTCCGAGGGGTGTGTGCTGTTCCATATTAATGACAAAGAGAGGAGCGGGAGCAAGAAGTCGCTATCATACTCTCATTCGTTTTAAAAAGAGCCAGCTCCACAATACAGTCGGCGGGAGTCCGCAGGAGACCAGTGAAAGCCGGGGGATGCACCAATGACAAAAGACAGACACCACCTCACTTTTTTTTTGTCTCCAAAGGTTGCCCAATTTCAGTCTGCCGCTCGTCTTTCACCAAAACCAAGGCCGACTTCATGCATTTCAATAGGAGTATTCCTGCATAAAGAAAGAAGCACGGCTGCAGAGCGCAGTCATTTCTCTCCTGTTGTTAAGTCTTTCTTTAAAGGTGAAACAATAGAACTCTGGTCCCTCCCATCGGACAACAAATAAACCACTACTTTGCGAGGCAGGGCAAGATCCTGAGTGCCATGAAGAGACTGAGGACGAGGCCAAACGAAAACTGAGGCCTGTGTTCGCAGAACATCATAAAGCTGAAGTGCATCTCACCTCAGCATGTGAACTCTAAAACAGCACCTATAAAAAAGCTTATAAAGTGCTAAATTCCGCCAATCTTTCTCAACCTGGCCAGCAAATTACAGCAGAAATGGGATGCTGAAGAGGCAATTTTACCTTAGATTATAAAAATTGAATATGCCTCACACTCTGCCTCTTGAAGTGGGGCGAGCCAATCAGCAAAGTGTAATTAAGATTCACTTGCTGCTGTTTTACTGATAATCCTAGCGAGTAAAACTGTCACAGGCGAACAAAAGCCCCCTTTCCTCATTGAGTCATTGCCTAAGAGTGATTACTTCTGCCACCCAATTCTTTTCATTTTCTGAAGCCAAAGACACTCATACATCTCCCAGCCCGGGGAGTCCAGCAGAGAGGGAATTGCACTCTGTGACGTGCAGGAAACTCAGCGTGTTCATGCAGCGCCTCATATTTCTTCAGTGGCATCTTGCTGCACCTAATCTGAAGGTGATGTTTGGCTTAAAGATGATATTACAACCAATCGGAAAAATGCATTCCAGCTGCTTGAGAACAAGAGCAGCTAGTGAATAATGAGACCTAAAGTTATCTTTTAGCTTAACGTGAGTGATGGGAACAAGCTCTTCTTTCAACAACTGTACATACAAACAGGGATCATAAAGAGACACCCCTCCTTCTTAGCAGCCCCCAAAAAACAAACACTTCTCCACCTGTTCAGTGTCCTGCTGGGGGTGGAGAGATGTGAGAGTCGGCACTCGCTGTGTAAAGGCTGCAGAAAAGACAAAGACCAAAAGAAATGAGCACTATGTGTCTGTATCGAACTGTATTACATCAGAGCAGTTGTTATTTTTCACCATGCAGGACTATGGATTACTTCACCTCTGTTTAAATGAGCACACCATATGGTGAGGATGCACACGTTATAAGCATCATTTCTCTGGGGACTAGCGGATGCGTCGGCCTGATTTCTTAGAAACTGGTATCCAAAGGTTTCGCTCCCCGTCTCAGAAGTAGAGCAGGTTAACGATCAACTTTAATATGAGCTTTAGATGTGCAATAAAAGCTGCTCTTTGGTGTGTCGTCAAATATCCGCTCAATTTCAACACAACCGACGGTTATTTTTAGTTTTGCTTCAACTAATTCCAAGTTCAGTCACTTGGAATTTAAAACTAAAGTTACCATGACGATTCAGGCTTGATCCTCAGATCCTGGCCATAAACTGCTGCTGCTGCCAGGGGCGCTGTTAGGAATTCTGCACCCCCTGATGGGACATGACACGGCCTTCTCCACCCAAAAATGCCGCTCTAATTTACTGTACGACCTCGCCTGCCCGAACAAGCCTTGCCTGTTTTCTCTCTCCATCAGCAGCCCCTCTGCCTTCTCCTCAAACTTCCGCTCATTTCTTATTCCGATCCAGGCCAGAGGAGCTCAAGGTGCACAAAAATAAGCTCATTCTCCTCGCTGAACATCTGTCTCCTTCTTACATCTCACTTATTTCATACTTCTTGTGTGAGTAGCGTTTTTCCTCACTTTACGTTCAGTCTTTTTCATCCAGAACAAAAGTGTTGTAACCGTGTGATAATAGAAAAAAAAGGTTCCACTTCACACTCCTGCTCCACACAAAGGACTGAGAGCTTTTGGAGAGACATTATGAGCTGCCAAATTTGGGTTAAGCATCCAGCAGGATAATAACTCGTGTAGACATCCCATTTGGGAGAACTTTAAGCATTCCTGTTTCAATAACCAAGAGGCACCATGGATTAATCCTTTTGTTAGTTTAAGATGCTGTTAGTCAGATTACAAATGTCTTACAGCCCTAAAAGCAGACTCGTGTGTTTTTTTTTCTATAGTTACTCAATGTTTAATTGATCTCTTCTTAGAGCTTTCCACATAGCTGGTTTGCTATTTAATTAATTTATCTGGTCAATACCTAACTGTTCGAAGAGATGAAAGGTTAAGGTGATAAGCATAAAATGAAGGAAAGATGCAAAGTTTCTATTCAAAGCCATGATTCGCTTGAGTCGCCACACTTCTCATGACTGGATCTGAATTTTGCATGAAGGAACACAATAAGTCACAAAGAAATCTATTTCAAAGAGAAACAACCACGAGGAGCCTTCAGTCGAGACAGGACGTGCTCAAAGTCACAAATGAAAACTCCAGCAGAAGCACACAGGTAACTCTCAACATGCAGTGAAAGCTGTTCCCTTCTCTTTTTTGCCGCAAATTAACATCACCATCACATCTTTGAGAGAGTGGAGAGTGAATGAATCTCAGGTGAAATTGGGTGACCCCCAACACAAGAGATTAGTCCATTAGCAGAGAAAGCCCCACTTGCCTGACAAGTAAGACCAGCTGTGACACAGAGGGCTCGCCTGCCTGCTAGGGGGGGGGGTGGGGGGGGGGTGGGGTGGAGTCAAAGGAGTGAACAAAAAACTGATGCATTTTTTGCCTAAACCAGTAACTGTTGTATCGGCTATGTCTCATCTTGCAAAGCCATAAAAGTGTGAGCTGCTGCAAATTTCATCTGGGCAAATGAAATAAACACAAGACTATTTCTTATTCTTTTTACCAGCATTGATGTGGTTTTTATTGAACATTCAAAACCCAACATCCTCCCTCACTGGATGCACTGTGCCTATACTGCGTAAACTGGCGAGAGTTCACCCTTTGCCCTCATTTTTCTGATTGCCCTGTAAGCAAACACACATGTTTTGGCCATCATTGAGCACTGCACACACAACAGCACAGATGACCATAAAGTCCAGCCTCATTACCAACTCAGAGAACTCTCTTCCAGTCTCAAGCACACGGCACTGCAGCAGCACAGCAGTGTAAAAGCGCCTTAAAAGGGCTGTTCGTTTCCTCTCAAACAAACCACCTGAGCCTGACTGATAGGTGCTGCATGGTGTTAATTTACAACAAGAGGCGCCACTGTAGTGTGACGAAGCCAAGAGGAACACAGTGGGCTCAAGCGCCCCGCCCCTTCCCCATCTCAGGAAGTGCTGTGAACTTATGGCTTTGCTTGTGGTCTGGCTGAGTGACGGGAACACATGGCGCTGCTACCTGTTGGCTGACAAAGCACACAATGAAGAGCTCCACAGAAGGGAGATGAGCCCCTTCAAAAATCTAAAGTATTCCAAAACCACACACACAAGCAACCCCCGCCCCCACAAAAAAACTATCCGTTTTCTATGTTTTCATCTTTTTTTTTCACAAAACAACTAGTGTGGAAAATAATCACTGAGCAATTATCCGAGGTTGCTGAATTTGAATTATAACCAGAGACTGAACATTAATTGCTCAAACTTGGGCCTGGTTCACTTGTGCAACCTTTTTTCAACTGCCAACATCCTGTGTGTAATTACCATACACAGAGCCTTTAAGGAATACATTCCTTGCATATGCAGCCTGTAATCATCATAAATCATACAGGAAAAGGCATCTTTCCCTTCAGCAGCTTGTTAACAAGGACAGAAAACATGATAAAATGACTCATGATAATGACATCATGGCATGAGCACATGAGAGCACTGAGTAATGACTACCTCACAGTGACACAATGGGCACATAAGCACTTTATATGCATTATTTTTTTTAAAACACACTTTTTAATAATATGAACAGTAGTTTTTATCTGAAGACAGAGCGTTTTAATGAGGAGAGATTATAGATTTTTTTTCATATGAAAGGAAGAGACCATGGGATAAAAGATGGTTTATAAAACAAGCATTTCCACACAGCTAGTTTAATATAGAACATTTTAGCTTATTGAACACGTGAAAGACTCATAGAACCAACTTGATTAAAAAACTAAAGCGCAAGAAACTTAAAAGTACAAAAACCCACATTCCTCTCCCTTCCGGGAATGTGGTCGATTGCCCAGACTGAAGTTGTGGAAGCACCTGCAAAAAAGGAAGCAAGGACTTTTTCCCTTTTTCCTACCTGCGGCTTCCGCCGCTGCTCAGTTACCGAGACAAAGCTTACCTTGGCGGAGGAGCGCCGCGAAGAAGAGCGCGCACACGCAGCTGGCGGACAACAAGTGCATCCTTGCGAGTCGCACAGATCCTCAGTCGACTCTTACCTAATTCACAGGTTTGGTTTTTTTGAAAGAAAGAAAAGCACTTGAGTTGTTTTCTAACAGATGGGTTAAAATAAACCGTCTTTGCGCGCCTAGAGCAGTGAATGCGGGGCAGTTCAGTTTTGGCTCCTCTTCCAACGTGGCAGTGATCGGCAGCCCGGGTTCTGTTGGAACAGGTAATTGCAAGGGGCTCGCAGACGAGCGCGAGGGCGGAGGATGCTGTCTGCAGCTCCGCCTCTGATACCCCCCACCTCATCCTCCCCTCTTTGCCTGCCCCCCCCCTCCCCCGTCACCACCACCACTTCTACCCACACAGAAGTGCACTCCACCCCACCTCTTTCCTTAAATCCCTCCTTCTCACCCCATCTCTCATTTCAAACTCCCCATACTCACACTCACTTCAATGATCTGAGAAAACCAGAGAGAGGGTGGAAAAATAATTCCAATGTAGTTTGGTTAAATATTGCGACAATTAATTGAGGAATGATTCGAACGTCACAACGCATTTTTAATAGTTTTTAGCATTTCAGATTGATTTAAATCATGACCATTCAACCAACCACCAAATGAAAATATAAGTTAGCCCAATCCCAGAGCACTAGGAAGTATGATAGTGGGTATAAAATGGCACTTAACCTAAGCAGACGAAACAAGTCTTCACCATTTTGATAAACATTCTGAAAACTGGTTGGAACAATGTCTATCATTACGTTTTTTGTGAGGGTTTCACTAATCCTTTGATTTATTTAAAACTACATCTAATGTCCTATTCACCTGTCATAGTAGTGGGGGGCTTGATTAATGATGCACCTCAGCCATATCTGACATTGTTTTAGCTAGACGCTTTGGTGTAATATGCTGCAGTGCTTTTTCTTCATTTGTAACGCTATTATACGACCTGTTTTTCACTTAAAATAAACAGAAATATAGAATGGGATTTCCCTCGTTTGTCCTCATTTCCCCTCGGATTTGCTCCAGGAGACAGGGTGAGAGAGTGTTGCTGTGACCATGCGTTTACTGATACCTACCCCACCCCTCTCTCTCTCTCTTTAGAGTAGCCTATAGGTGCAGAGTGTGACGTCGTCGTTCAACCTGTGTGCAACCAGTCAACAGTCGCTGCACACACACGGGGTGGCAGGTGACAGAGGAAAAGAAAACTCTTTCAAAACGAAGAAGACTGCAGAAGTGGGCTTTAGAAGGACGGCCACCTGCCTCAGCAGGCTGTTAGGAAGGATAGGGTGTACAGAACGGCAGGCCAAGGAAACCTGATTAGGGAAGGAAACTAAAAAGTGGCAATTCTGTCATGTGATCAAGATTGATTGATGATTTATATATTCACTTTGAACGTGTAACACAGCACTTCGGGATCTTACAGATGCTAACGCTCAGGCTGAGTTGTATTTTCAATCAACCCCCACCATTAGACATGTTTTACGCAGGAGAGCGTCATGCTGCTTCGTGCCCCACAGGCAGAGGGAACATGAGGCTGATGGTAAAGCAGCCATAGGGTACTTAATTATATTAAAGAAGAAATGTCCACATCAATAATTAAATCATGATTAATAATTAAAGTCCTTGGTCATATTTCCTTCCTTTTCAATTATTTCAAAAAACATTCAAGAACAGCACCAGGAAATAGGCTACATAACGGCCATCTAATAATGAGAATTAATAGATCTGGAAAAGGGTTTAACTTAACTGTGCTTCCTTTCATTTAGCTCTGTGCATTTCCATCAGTTGTCTGTATTTACTTGCAAGCCATGACTTCGGTGCTCAAAATAGTTTCACACACACATACACATACCGCCGGTTGTGACTGTAGATGAGTCCTAAAGATAAAAAACCTTAAAAGTAACAGTGGCCATTTCTCCGAGTTCATATCAAAAGTAGGTAAAAATAACATCAGAGCATGTAAATTGTCATTAAAGCCCCACTTGCTTGAGCTGAAATGATTTACCACTGTGCAGTAACTGTATGATCATGCTTGTATGATCACAGAATGTGTGGGTTTGTGTGTGTGCCCAGTGTGTGTTGGGCTGGTGGAGAAATCTGTTGGGGTGAATAAGTAAGTATTCCTCACCCTGGGTGTGAAATTCATGTAGGCCCGTGATGGTTTGTGCAAATGGAGTGAAGGCACAGGCTGTGAAAACCTAATGCAATTTGATTAGAAGTTAACCGCAAAGAAATATTTTTCCTGCCTCAGTGCACCAACAGAAAAAAAGAGGGACTATTTGCTTCTTTTCTTTTTCTGTTTTTTTTTGTTGGTGTTTTGTGTTGAAGGTGAACAAGAGTGACTGATGACCAAGCCTGGAGCTTTTGAGTTCAATTACCAAACAATAACAACTCTGTCATAATTGGGATTTCAGGTGAAGCCGCACAAGGACTAAATGTTGAAAAGAAAAACAACACAGCGAGAAGAATGAGCTAAAACTTTATGTCACGCTTTTTTCCCCACCTTTCTCTGCAATAAACGCTGCTGAAGCTGGTTGATTTTGTATTCACAGGAGAGCATTTTCAGTCAGTCCCCATGACTCGGGAGAGAGATTACACACAGAATAATGAATTACAATATATCATGTCATAGCGGAGGAACAGTAGCTACCAGCTCCTGCTGTCTTTTATTTGATGAAAGAATGAGCGCTCCTGTTTTGACATCTTGCGAGACATCTCGTGGCACGGCTCCTGCTATGAGCAGGGAAACAAACAACCTTGTGTTGCTATGGACTCCGCTGAAGAAAAGAACGCATTTCTGACATTCAGGGATGGTGCAGACAGCAAATCTTTTTCTTCCTTTCCCCACTGGCTCAAGTTATAGATCCACACTAATTGCCAAAGGTGCATTTGAAGTTTAAAAAAAAATTAAATCCAGCTTTGTCAGAATGATTGCAGCAGCACCGGTAAGCAGAACTGACAGTGCAGCTTGGGTTACCGACCAAATGTGCAACCCTAATCAGATCCCCTTCGCTTTTCTTCGTTTTTTCCCACTTAAAGCCATAAATATCGTTAATTTGTTCAGTCTGACTCCTCTCCAAGAAATATGGCCATCAAATTTTGGCAACACCCTCAAGGGATGTTGGCCCCTTCACAGCCGCACGTAGGAGGCAAACGAGTGATTAGTCTCCTACATGCCGGGCTTCAGTAAACTGTGTGAAGAAGCAAACATAGTGACCCTGACATTTTTAGTATGGCCAAGGGAGGGGAAGATCCACTTAATGGTTCATCCTGCGCCAGCACAGCACCCTCGCTTCCAATCGATAATTGCTTCATTAGTTAATCTGATTGAGTGTGTGAGCAGCCTGTAGTCGATGCAGAGTTACCTCTCTTTCTGTGAGGAGTCCGTGTTTTATTGATTTCATTGTTCTCTGTAGAGCTTACTTTTCCCCCCTTAACTAATCCCCACATTTCCACGAAGAAAAGGAGAAAAGATCTCTTTGTTTGAGTGCCTCATGCCATCTAAGCTTCCATCATATTAAAACGGATCGATAAAGACCACTTTGTGATAGCAACAATAAAGCTAATGATAAGAACGCTTCTCGTCTGTTCTGTTGCCACAGTTTGGACTTGAAAAGTGTAAGAATACCGACAAGTATTGACACGCAAACAGTCAGTGTATTTCTAAGTTGCAAACACAACACTGACTTATTATTACTTATACAAGTGAACTTGGAAGAAACTTTACATGCAGAAACTCAACGAGGCTGTATTTGAATTTCAATTCCATTTTGTGTCCTGACCAAAGCCGAAGCCAATCCTCTTACCTGGGGTTCATACCCCAGTATAAGGGGTCTCATGCAAAGGCTTACCATCCAGTAGCGAGGGCATGAGGTGATATAAGCATAACAGTAACAGGGACAGAAGCAAATAAAGCAGTTTCATGGAAATACATGCTTCAGGGAGCTTAAATTCTCCCTGAATATTGCATTAACAATGATGATGGATGTTCGCTGAAGCCCCAGTCACCATTTTGAAAGTTCTAAAATGGTTAAGTCCACACCTGTACTGGTATTTGAACTGATTACGTAGCTTAAGCATAGAATGATCTGCCAGAAAACCTGTAAAAAGCATCGTCCACCCGGGAATGTAAAATCAAGCTGCCAAAAAAAGGGAATGAAAGAAAGGAGAAGCAGAGAAAATCAAGTGAGGAGAGGAGGTTGATTTCTTTGAGAAGAGAGGTTAGCACCACACCTGAACTAAGACACCATCTGAGCTGGTATCAGCAGGAGTCGTCTCAGATTGAAAGCGCCATGTTAGAAGTCAGAAACTAACAGCAAACTCAGAAGTTTAAAATTGTTTATGTTTAACAGCTGATTCAAACACAATGAACTCTGTAATGGTGAACAACCCTGGTTGTGTGGACATAATATAACATAGGAGGATCCAACACTTGTGAGTGTTGCTTGGAACATCCGGGCATTTGGTAGAAGTATTTAGCAGATGTGGAGGAATTTGAAATCTACTGGGGCAATGTTTGGCCAAACTGGTTGAGCAGCCGCTGCATGAACAGAAGCTAGGACTCTGCGGTGCACTCAGCCGAGTCCCTGCCTTGGCCCCTTTGCTGCATGGCCTTTTCCTCTCTCTCTGGCCCCTTTCCTGTCAGGCTACTGTCAGAAATAAAGGCCACTAAAGATAGTAAGTCTAAATTTCTGAAAATATCCTGGGGGTTATTGGAAAAAAGTCAAGTGGACCCAGGGAATTTTCACCTGCACTGAGTAGAAGAATCCCAAAGGGCTGTCTGTGAAGAGACAGGCTGTTCCTCAAACCATATTAAAGCTCTTACTGGTGCCAACTGCAGCCCAATAACAACAAGATGGCTTCTGCCACAGATGGGCTTTAAGAACCAAAAACAACTTCAAAGGCCACATCTCATCTTTGGACTTTGCAAAGGACCACCAAACATAGTACACGGAAAGATGGAGTAAAGTTTTATTCTCTGATGAGAAAAAATGTAACCTAGATGGTTCTGGTTACTCGAACATCCCACTGGACATGTTTTCGACACAGTGAAGGAGGTTCCATCATGGTCTGGGGTGCTTTTTCCTTTAATGGAAAATGGAGTTTCAAGTTGTGTAAGGGCTTCAATCGTCTGCTGGCTATGTAGAGATGTTGAGGTGAACATCCCTCTTTACTGAGATCCCTGGTTTGTGTGGTAATGGCTGGGTCTTTCAACAGGACAAACTAGCACATATCAAGTGTGCCTTGACAAATTTTTAAAGTCATCAATAAAATGGTGGAGCTAATCACTTCTCAGTCCTTTTTTGACACTTTTAGGACTGTTTAATGGTTTTTTTGGTCTTATATATTGGATCACCTGCCGAACAGCCAGTTTGAGTTTAAATGCAGGTTATAAATAAATCTCTTTAGATTGTGTCTCTCGTTTGTTTCTTCTTTTACCATTTTGAAGCTCTGCTTACAGCCAGATTATGATCCACTGATGCAAAATGTAAATAATTGTACTTTTTAACCCAGTCTTGATAGATAGATAGATAGATAGATAG